>JAQIXS010001133.1:0-33461 GCA_034700785.1 Rossiulus vilnensis | reverse complement strand
TCAGTAGTGCAAATTTTGCCTGGCCTCGATTTCGTTTTAAAATTTCGTCATTATGGGATAATTTAGATTAAAATGAATGCTTTTTTTTTTCAAAATTAAAACCCGCCAAATTCAAGCAATATTTATGTTATAGATAAAT
Organism: Rossiulus vilnensis; assembly: GCA_034700785.1. Taxonomy (NCBI): domain Eukaryota; kingdom Metazoa; phylum Arthropoda; class Diplopoda; order Julida; family Julidae; genus Rossiulus; species Rossiulus vilnensis. Next base: position 33,322 of record JAQIXS010001133.1, on the reverse strand, counting down.
GCATAATGCAGCAAAAGGTCATTTTTATGATTTCAGTGCATTTGTGCAATGCAAATCAACTTTAAGATGAACAGAACAAATGACACTGGCAAAAGTAAAAAATAATGATCTTATGCTGTCACATTTTTGTTATATTTTCAAAAGTGACGATAACCCTCAAACCCTGGTTTCTTGGGTCCACAACTAACCTTTCTGGCTGTTGTGCTATGGCCTCAATGACATTTGTTGGTCCAATAACTTGACGCCATTTCTCTATGGCATCCTCTCTTGACAGCACCAGCACCTTGATGGGTCCACTGGTCATGTACTCAACCAAGTCCTGGAAAAATGGTTTTCCAATATGCTCCTCATAAAACGCTCTCGCTTGATCTTCGGTCATCGTGAGAATTTTGCTCTGGAATAATAAAATTTGAAATTGTTTTAAAACAAGAGTGAAGAAGCCCACCAAAAACCTTATATTGAAGACATGTGCACTAATCAGTTGAAGAGAGAACTTGTAAATAGAAGAATCCTTACTTGCAAAATTGCAAAATCTTCCTTTTTAATAATTTCTTCAATTTCATCACTCCTGTCGCAGGCATCGGGCTTGATGATCGCCAAGGTCCGCTCCATTGGCATTTCCAAATTTAACTTCATGGCAAAATTGCAGTCGGAAATGCAGTCAATAAAATAGGAGGAATATTTTTGAATTGTTATCATTTGTTACCAAGGCAACCCTAGAGTGACACTGGTTGGCTTTATTGGGTCTGGCATTTCTATGCACAATATCCTTTTGGCGCTCATTTCGTACGGTATTATGTCCTAATGATTATAATTTTCCTCATTTGTAGGTGTTTACCATCATCTCCTGATATTATAGCGTGCATTATTGTGAACGTAAATGCTATTTACGAAAAGGTCTTGTCACCTTGCATCTTGAAATCACTGCAGTAAATCATTTTATTTAGGAGAAAAAAAGCAGTGGTCGGCTAAACGAAAAAGTGACTTGCAAAAATTAAATTCAGCTGCATCACTAAGCTTGTTCCTGATATAAAACAAAATTATTGTTTACAGTACTTTAGTTACACTATTATTTTACGTTGATGGAGCCTAATCAACAGTCCTAAACGTGTGAAATGTATGCACTTTTGTGTGTTTCACCCTATTGTCATTAAAGAAATGCAGTTTTATAGAGGTGAATTTGACGCAATTTGAATCTCCATTGGAACATGCACTAAGTAGGACCAACAGTTTCGTATATTATATTTTTGGCATAATGCAATAATTTTAAGTAAGAAAAAATCCATTGGCTTTATCTTTATTTCTTCAGAGGTCAACAGATTTACATGGCACATTTCAGATAAATAAAGATTGAAAAAAATGTAAACAGTATGCGTATTATTATCATTTTTGGTAATGATAAATTAAAGAAACCCATCAATGATTCCACTCCATGGCATTTTTTTCACAACATTAAAAGAATGTTCATAATTTTTGTTTCAAATACTTGTTATTTTTGCTCCTGTGTAGATTTGGTTGTTTAAGCAAAACTTTAAAGCAAAGATGTGTAATTTGTTTGCATGGTCGGCCTTAAATCCGTTGCTCGATCTGGATTTCATTTCAGATTCGGCAAAACCTGTTCGGCAGTAGGTAAGTCGTGTCCACTTTTGCATAAACACGTGTAAAGCCAGGAAGTACAGGGTCTGGGTAATCTCTGTAGGCCGGAAGGGGGGAGAGAAGTTGAGGTGCTCGGGGTCAGAGGTGCGCTATGACGTCACATCCAGCGACGCCAGCTGACTGAGCAGTGTTTCGGCCTCTTCACACAGGTAAAAGATAGCATCGGAGGTAGAGGTGCTGAGTGCTAGTGGTCCAGGCCGCCAAAACAGGGAATTCCGTGCATGCCTGCAACCTACCTGCTTATTGGGATAAAACTTTGCTCCAAAACTGGTTCGTTTTGAACGTGCGTTTGACACAGCCTGCTTATGAGGAGTAAACTAATGCGGTGTTTCGTGATCAGCACGAATGTCTTCATTGATTGCCAATTAATACGATGATATTAAGGATTGCACTTGTGACAATTACTTCTCTGACGGTGACTTGAAACTCGGTAAGTTTTTCTTATGCATTGGTACTTTTTGTATTTTACTTATTTTTGACACTACTCATTATCCAGAAGCACTGATTTTTTCTAAGGTGACTTGCAATGACACCGCCGGACGTTAGGATATTTGCATCAAAAAGCTTTATATTTTAAAACTGTAGAATTTTTTTAATGGTATATTTATTAAGGCCTAGCACTATGCCAGCAAATTATGAACTCAAATACACTAGCGATCAAAGAATAAATTCATTTTGTTCGGCAAATGGATATGAACAATTTAAATCACTTTCAAATGCACCTAAATTGATTGAAATTCTTATTTGATTTCGCAATAGAATATTCTGAAAATGCAATGCTATTATTTCACACCAGTTGTGGAAAATAAATCGTGCTTGATAAAAGTTAGGCAAAACATGATCATTGCAACAGTTTAATCTCAGAACATCGTGTTCCCTGCAGAAAAGCTTTGAATGTGACAGGGGTCACCACTACATGTATATAGAAAGCAGATCGTTTGCTGTTGCTTTAAGGCTTTTCGCCTGAAGAAGTTTAGTCAAATTAGGCGCATTTTAAATAGCCATAAATTGGCTACAAAACGAACTGTTCCGATTTTAAATATAATATCAACCCACTAAAGAGGCAATGTAAATTAAACACTGAAATCAATGTACGCATAAATTTTATGGAAGTGTTTGGCCAGCTTTTTTCAGAAATCCGGAAATAGCAAATCTTCAATTTACTGCTCGCAAATTGAATTTCAATCGAATTAACTCGTTCATTATTTGGTTCAAATTGGTTATGGTATAAATTTGGTTGCCAAACACCCGGCGTTTATTAGTACAATTGTAGAATTGTAAATAAAGTCACCTTAAACCTTCCTGGCAATATTGAAGTCCTCGTCACAGGGTTTAAATTAATGTATACTGAAATATTAGTCTTGTGATTGATTGGGTGATAGTAAATCTGGAAAAGACAAGGACAAAACGTGTAAACTTGGAAATGTTTAAAGAAATTTTATATCAAGTTCTAGCTACTGCGATTGAATCAAATTAAAAAAAAAAAAAAACGCATTGGTTTGGTTGGTTTTTGTTATTCCACAATATTCCAATATGAGAAAATATTGTGTGATTATTTCCTGTATTGATTGCCCTGATTAGCACCCATATAAATGCAGTTTCGATAGCCTGGCAGCGTTGATAATCTGGGGTCAGAAAATTCGACTAAATTTCATATTAATTTTGGAAATAAATCTGATCTGTGTGTGTTTTCATTTTTTTTAAATATCCTAAATCGATGAAAAATCCTTTTTCAGTTATTTTTCTTTATTCACCTGATTAAAATACAGGTCTAAAGTTCGCAATTGTCTTCGATTTCGATTCATTGCTACCCTACATTGTGTGGAGTATTGAAAACCGATATACGTCGCTACAATAAATGGAGCAATGGATAAATAGATTTTGTTTTGGATAATAAAATAAGGCGAATGGTTTTGTGTAACAGACTTTATTTGTAAATTACATGTGTGTTTCATCCCTACTAGCATTTTTTATGATCAACCCACATGTTTATACTTTTAAACTTTAATTTAGCTCATTTGAAATTCATAGCATTAATTTTATAGAAGCATGTTCTTGCTTGTAACTGACAATTTAAATAGTCCTACTAAATCTGCAGGTTGCAAATGAGTCAGAAAAACAAAAGTATAATAAAAAACAGCATATTTCCATTAACTGGATAACCATGAACGGTTATACCAAAAACTGGCATAAACCAGCTAAAAATTAATTGAAAACGTGCAAATTGCCAGGGTTTATTGCACTTAATAATGCTAGGCACACCATACCTGATATGGTATCACGCTAGCTGAACAATCGCAAAAAGCAGAGGAGTATTCACGCACCCAACTTTCATTTATTGATTACATTTATATAAACCCTTGTATTGTGTCTGGTTTGAATTTCCGTCGCTCAATTACTAGATGTAAACTGCAGATTTGCATTAATTAAAATACTTTATTTAGCGTCAAAAGCCAGCACTCAAATGGTGGAAAAGCTGAATTATGAATGCAGCTGCAGAATAAACAGCAAAATTTGACTTCTTTCTGTAATGAATTTCTACGCAAGCTTTCAGCAGTCCGATATTGCACATTTATATAGATAAAAGCAAAACGTTGAGCAAAACCTCAATTTTGTTTTAGAAAAGAGGGTTCTATTTTGTTACGTTTTTATGTTTCGTTAGTTCGCAAGACTCGGACAAAATGCTTATTTATATTTATAAGATAACTTCTTTTTGATTTTTATACTAATTCATAGGTAAATACAAGTATTGCCTTTACACGATAAAATTTCGTTAATTTGAGCGTGATTTTGTGGTTGATATAATTTTAAAAGAAATCAACTGAGTTGCGGATGTATGAACTTTATTAACGTTAAATTTCGACCCTTGATAAACAAATTGATTAACTGCCTTGATTAACTGCCAGGAATTGATGTAATTATATCAGTGCATATTATAGGGCAGGGAAGTCGCAATTTGCATCGTTCATTTTTGAAAATGTCTAAATAAAACCAGGATCATACATTTAAGTTTCCAAATAAATGCATGCAATTAAGGAAAAAAACGTTTGCTCTACTTAACATCATTAAATTGGAAGTTAATGCTTTAATCACGTGTTATGGTATGCAACTTTCTTGACTATATTTTTTATTGCTTAAATGAAGGTATATTCGATCGCTCTATTGATTTGGAATTCTGCAGATTACTCCATAATTGAGAAACTGATTACGTATTGTTTGCATGAGCGAAACCAGAAAGTATTACAATGCAAAATAACGCTTGAATTGCACCCACTTGACCCCAGATGTTAAACGCCATTTAAAATAATCGTGATATATACAAAGTATTTAATGTGTGCATTTGCGGTAAAAGACTGACCTTTACGTGTGCTTCTGAATTAAAAAGCAAATTGAGTAGAATGCTTTTCACCCAACCTATGACGTTCTAGATTCGGTCCAGTTTTTACTTTGAAGGGGTTTTCTGCACGTGAGAATCTTTCAGACTTAATTATTTTAATAGCTTAAAAATCGGACGTAATATGCATACTATTTGATAATTATAAAATTAACTAAAGCCGCTGGCAGTAGTTTGTCTGAATCTCGATTATGGGGCGCTCACCTTACCTTTCAAGGCTTTCAGCCAGGACCATTATTTATTGCATTTTCTACATTTTTTTTTCGTGAAACCAAAGCACTAGCGATGAGAAACAAACTCTTGTCTGCACTTCCGTTGGCTTTTTTGGGCCTCTTTGACTCTAGTTTCTCACGTATATTCCATCCCCGAAAAAGCCCTCAGGTGTGCTTCTAGGGGAAAAAAACAGCTTGTTCAGGGTATAGAAACCCACAAAACGCAGCCAGGAGACATTTCGACCCGCAATAATTAAAGTTTGAAAACGTTCATATCTCCAGGCCAAACGTTACCATGTCATGCTTGCATCCTGTCATTCCCCATATGCAGATACCCATAATTTTAATGGCAAAAAAAAAATCAAAAAACAGGCACGGAAATGATAGTGACATATAATGGCTCAACATACCTGCAAACCTATATTAAAAGTGAAGCGGTACATGGTACAACGTGACTGGTTTTATAGCCCGTGAAATTCCCTTGGAATGTTATGCTATTAATTCTTGGCTTTGGTCGAAGATGAATGGGGTTCCAAACGGCTCCACCATATCGCCATTAATGCATTTTGATCAACCTACGAAGGAGTAGGTGCTTAATTATGCGGTATTTTGTGTAATTATCTGCCGATATATATTCAAAACAATAAGTCAAATGCCAGTCTATGTTTCGTCATCTTCAATACACATTTATTTTTGGGGGAAAAATTGCTGCAGGTAACGTACTATATAGTTTGATCAGATTAGAGGAGTGGTCACTATCATAATTCATATAATAAATAGGTTATTTCATCAACTGATACAATATTCGGCCAAAAGTGCCCAAAGTCATATAGTCCAACAAAAAAAAAACATTTTGTCCGGGTGGAAAAAGCAAATATGGGACATACAGTATATGGACAGTAACTTACATGTATACAGAATCAGAAATATAATACAGTAACTTATTTTAAAGTATAAATGGCATGTGTTAAATTTCCTTAAGGTAAGTGAGCAGCAATGAGATTGTCCTTAATAGAAAATGGAATATTTTCCATACATGGCAAAGTATGCAGCCATATACAGCTTTATCTAATTAAGTAATAAAACAGACTTTCTATATGGGGGCCATGTTTACAGTCATATACGGTTTTATCCCAAGTTGTCATGTTTGACGATGTCAATACATGATCATATATGACTCATATATGGTCAGTTATCGAACTTCCATCGGGGTGATCTCCACCCTTTCCTTTATTCCATTATCTCTAAATATGGGCAAACGACACACCATTTTGAATTGAGAAAAAGACCAAGAACTGATGTCGTAATGTCCTATAACATCTGCCATCCAATTGCCATATTAAAAAAAATAAACCTCCGAACCCCTCTTCTGTGATTTTTTTATTTGTGCATGTATTTACCACCTACCCCAACTCCACGAACATCGGATTCCCTTTAATGACAGTCCCTTATTTTACCATGCATCCCTGTTTAAGGATTAATTAATACGCCCACCGTCTAAGATATACACTGTGAGACCACAGACCTAGTTTCTATTTTTCATGAAAATCGCTGACTTGCTTTTTTAAACCAGTTTATATGGCTTATTTTATTCTTCCGGTATAAACAGGCAAAATTTTTTATTATATATATTTATTGCCTAATTTTATATCAAGATATCGACAAAATGTCGATTGACTTCTTGCCCACAAGATATAGGGTGAGAATCAAACTTGATAGCTAGACCTATTATTTCCGGGTTTGCTCAATCGGGTAATTAAAAACGCAACTTGGGGATTTACAATATGTTCAACTTTACATCGAAACCAGCTTTTATATTGTCGCTAAGTTTCCATTTCTTAATTTTTGTGTAAAAGCAGGCCTATATTTTGTTTAATGATTATACATATTATTGTCAGGGCAGTATTACCTAGCAGTCTCCTTTGTTGCCTTAGTTATATAGAATAGAAAACCTTACAGTACTAAAAAAAAGCCTCGAAAACGTGCAAAAAAAAATTGGAAATCTTACTTTAGCGTGATTTTGGTTTTCAAAATGTTTCTGTCTTTTGTTGTTTATTACTTTCCCACAAAACATTCAAATTACGCTAGAAATTATTCTGAGTATTATTTGAATATTAACATGGTCTATTTAAATGGCAGCAATAAAAATACTGTTATGTATAAACAATAGACGTCTACTAACACTGAATGCAGCATAGTTATCTTCACCTTGAAAATGCACGGTATCTTTTCAAATAGGTACCCACAAAAATAATACCTATAATAACTTTTCCTTGAAAGTAGGAATGTTTTCGAAGTTTCCCACGAGCATGAATTTTCGTGTTGCTATTGTTTATGTGTGCACTGAGCATGACCATAATAAACATGCATTATCCTTTCAGACAATGTTATGATCGTAGGCTTTCATTAAGTCCATTATCGTTGAGAATTGTTTCAGTATTTTGTGTCTCAATAAGTGAAATCAATACTTACATGTATATGTATCATGTAGCGAACCAATTAAACTGGAAGAGCTAGACCATAGAAACATGAGATATTTGTTTGTTTCACTTCACATGTTATCATTTGAAATTATGATATTCAAGTTATGATTCTCAATTTTTCTTAAAAAAAATAACACTGTCTATCATAAATATCTATTTCGAAGAATGTTTTTTGGTCACCATACAAAATTTCAACTAGCCTCATGTCTATAAATTTAGAATACATTTATGGTATTTTTTGTTATATTCATATAGTCCTTCTATAACTTTAATATGAATACTTTTAAAGTGTTTATCATTATGAAAATGAACTATACTTTTTCTCGAGTTTTAATCTTTGTTTTGCACAAAAATAAAAGAAACATAGCAGCATTGTATGTTAGTATAACTGGTTATTATGAAAGGTAGGTTTAAGATCCAGAAACGCCTACACTTTATTATAACCTAGCATAAAACCATGCCATTTCTTATCTATAATACATTAGATGATATTAACGATAAGTAAGCATTTCATTTGTCACGCTCAGCGTGGTCTTCAGGAAAAGCATAAGATAAGACCTCAGTTTGTTCAATGATTTTTTGAAAAGAATTTAGTTAAGATAAAATCACCTGCTGTGGTATCGGTGCTTTGTAAGTTGGCTTTTATTGTGGTGTCGCATTCACTATTGTAAAATGCGTGGTTAATTTATGCGTCAAATGCCTTTTTTCAATTGTCTTACTTTGATCACTAACCCCTGCTTAGGTTAAGTTGAAACAGGCAAGCAGCTTTTGTCAGCGAAAAACATGCAAGCTTTTTGGTCTAAAGTTCCACTTGGGGACAACCTTTTGTGACCACCTAAATTGCAACACAATGGCAAACTTTAAAAATCTAACAAGCACTTAAATCAGCTTTGCACTGTTTATTTTCATTGCTTACGTAAGCTTTTCTCCATCAAACAGATTCTTGAGATCTTGAGATAGGGAAATAATTTCCCTATTTCGTTGTTAGATAAAACAGGGTATTACATTTCTAGAGTACGAGTTAGATGTCATTGAATTAATATAAAAATATTTCAATGAAGTTTACCTAATGATAAAGTTATTTTTTATTCTAATGTCCAAATAGCTTCCAAGCATTTATCATAAATTGCATGTATTTTTAAATCTGTGAAGGGGTGTAATTTGCGCTGTGAGAGTTTGTTTTTTAAGGTATTGATAATGTTTGACTTGATTATTAAATAATAATATACAATTTCCTGTTCATAATTGCATGGGCATCTTGTAGCATAGTTTTACCCTTCTTATTAATCCCTGGAACTTGGGATTTGGCGGATGGAAATGGCAATTAATCTTGGTTTAAAAACTTCGTGCGTATAGTTGTGCTCTGAATTTTTTTTTCTACATTTATCATAAAAGTTTAAGGTCACTTCCTGAAAAAAAGTTGAAAATCTTGTAATTGAATAAGCCTTCTGTTACAGAGGTATTGCAGAGGTGTTAACAGTGATTGACTGGCCTCATTTTTTGTTAACTTCATCTGACGTTTGTTGCTGATACATAGCATTGCTAAATTAATTTTTTTTACTAACTCATCGTTCTGCGATTGCTGACCCTATACTCACTCGTGTGAATCCAAGAGAAAATATTTGATGGTAAAAAGTAATGCAATTTTTGATGCGCAAATGAGTCTAGTCAAGATCCCACACATTATGCTGTTCGTCTATGTTATATACCACTGATACACAAGCTTATAATTTTTTATCTCACGGGTAATCCATAGCACAAAAACACTGGGCGATATGGTAGGCAAGCGGAAGGAATTTAACATCATTTTCCCATGATAGTGATCTAGCAACTCATGCAATTACTTCATCAGTGTGAATCCTTTCTTTGAACTAAAAGGTGGTGCATCTTCATTTTTAGTGCTCATATTATCGACCTACCTGTAACAAGACTGGTTCATGACTTTAATTTGAAGTTTTCACCTGTTTATAATGCATTCGTGGATTATGATTGGCGTAGTAACAAATGCATGAAAGAATTGATAAAAACTTGACCTAAGTCAGCAATTTTTTCAGTTCGTACTGAATAAAAGTTATTTATTGTTATTTTCTGATAAAAAAAACCTGTACGAAATATATCTAGCAATAATAGAATATACTTTATTCCAATGAATCTACTTTCCAGAACTTTTCAAAGTTTTCAGATGTGGTTTGAAGCCTTTCTAAAAATAAAAAAAATGCAATTCTATGAGAAATGTTATAACTCGATACCACGAGGTTTCTTGTTGATACCGTTTTTCTTATATTTTTTTGGCTTGTTCTTGAAAACTTGTATTTCATATTGATAGATTTATAAACCTATTTTTTAATATTAGTTTTATCTAGTACAGTCTATTCTCATTTACAAAATTCTGAATTCAAGCTGGCGGCATATTAATTTGACCTTTTTGAGGTTTAGTCTTCTAGGAAGTAATTTAATGAGAAATCTTCATTTCTAAGCGTTACAATGCTGTTTTTTCGCATTTTCTACGCCACTCTTTGCAAGTAAACGCGGACAATGCGAACAACCTGCTGTTGAAAGCAAACCACTTTTTTTCCAGAAGTAAGTTTCCATGGATTGTTTGGGACCGCTGCTATCCGAGACTGTACATGTACAATGTAGCTGGTATTATGAACACGAATCAGGATTTAGGCGCTGAAAGGCGACCATTTTGAGTCAAGAACAGAAAATTAGTTTCATGTAAAGATTTCGCATAAAAAACGTTGTGCTTTCGCTGAACATGAGGCGATAATTGCCTTGCTTAATTTGCTTGAAAGTATGTCTGTCGGGCATATTTATGAATTTAGGCAAAAAAAAGCCTTCTCTTGGACAATGGGAAATTATTAATATCTATGCTGCCAAAACTATTAGAGCGACTGGGTGTCCCCAAGTCGTGAACCGTCCCTGGTATAAGGCAATTTGAAAAAAAAAATCTTTTTAAAGAGTTTTAAATTCAAATTTAAGTGTTCGCTAAAATAATGTTTAATACCTACCCAATTATCTCAATTTAAACATGTGTTACGTGTGAACACGTGTTATGTAATAAACGTTAGTTTTATTGGTGTAATCACGCAATGCAGGAATGTGCTTCGTGCTCTTATGAATTTAAATTATTTAAAATTTATTATATTTTCTATTAAATTTAATTATTAAATACAGATCATTGTGAAATTTTGAATCCATCATCCTTTTTGTTGAATATTTCGAGTGTAACATTCGGGCTAAATTAAATGTGGTTTACTGGAAGCATGAGTGCAACTAAAGGAATTTGTAAGGACCTACACATTCATATATTGTTACATGATTCAAATCACGACCCAATCAGCAGTAGTTGAGTTAGTGTACAGACAAAAGGGTATACAACCTATGTATCATATTAACAATAATGGAGCAGCTTTTGCGACATAATATTCAATTTTCATAAAGCATTGAAATAAATGCTGCTTGGAACTTTTCTTGATGTTTTTGACATAATTATGGCACATTGCATTATCAGTTTATGTTATACAGGTAGTATGAGGTATACCAAATTACCACTGTGCTATTATGACTAAGGACATAACCAATGCGTCCATGAATTAGCCTTAAATGTCCTTTTTGGACAACCCTTAAAACTTTATTCAAATCTTTTATGAAAACAATCATTACAGCATTCAGCCATTAAATAAAAGCCATTGTTTGCTCTACTTGTTGTTGAATGCATTAAATTTAAGGCTAGTCATGACATTTGTTCATTCACTACATAGTAAGTCACTGTGTAATTGCACCGCTTTACAGAGTCAGTGATTCTGTCCATGTTTACTGATCTGTGGACATGCCTGGTGGTGTCTTCGTAGTTGTGCTGTCACCAGGTTGAGCCTCCTCCAGTCGTTAAATTATCACATCTAATTAAACCGATTATAGATTTTTTGTGTTTTCTTACAAGAACAATGATTGCTATGCCATTATTAGCTCTTAATTTCAAATAAATTCATTCATCAACAATCCTGTTAACATTGCCTGGTTCCTTGTATGCATTTTGAAGATAATTAAAGAATCGACCTATAATTTTTTTCAGATTCTGTATGGATTGGGATGCTTTTCTTCTCAATATGAGCCCTGTCTCATCATGGCGTTCAAGGAAGTCATGGATACATGCCTGCATTTTTGTTCTGGTGTTTGCTCACACAGGTTAGTTATCTCTTTGTATAAACTAATTGATGATATAAGGAAATAAAGTACAAACAGACAAACAGATTTATTAAAATTTTACTGTATAATTTCAATTCAATAAGGGCAGTTTTCATCTGCTAGAAACTGATGGCTTTTAAAATGAAGGAGTAACTCGAGTGTATTATAATTTGTTTAAAAAACAACACCGATGTTATATTTGTATGTTTAAACATGTAAGAACTTTAAAAAATGTAATTTCTTTGTATTTTGACGCCTGATGAAAAGATAAGTAAAGATCTCGAAACGTTGCATTCGAAAACAACAAACTTGTCTGTGTCTCTCAAGTCCTTAATCTAAATCAACATTAATGATACATATTTAATTCTAGGACGTCATTTACACAAAGGCAAGACAAGTATTGCTCCCATGCTTACGAGTAACTTTAACATTTTTCGAGTAACTTATCTTAGAAATTTGTCAGGAATTAAAATTAAAAATGGGTAATGATACGTCTGCCGTATCATTTCCCACTGAATGTCTCATTGCTAATTGTCGGTGATCCGTAGAATATACAGTAGTTATGCTAAGTTATAATAAAACTTAAACTAGCGTAGGTTATCAATTTCTCGAAATGCCAGTTCAACATTCTGATGCGCTTAACTGAAGTGGTAATGGGTGCGCCACCTAGAAGCTGGACATAATGCAAAAAATGAACTTGTGACTTTTTCTTTGACACAGTTGAATTTTATTTATTTTTCCAAAATTCTATTTGGCTTCGGTCAAAAGGGCATCTGCAAAAGTCATGGTCGAATGCAGTTATTGGTGAAATTTAATAGGTATTTGAAACACAAGGTTAGGCGCTCATTTGATTTATTAGTTAGATTTTTACAGCTTGAAACTTGAACTTGGAAAATGTTATTGGAAATAAGGAAGACCATGCATTTGTGTGCGCCAGGTAATTTACAAACAAAACGGGTAACAACAGATGGCAAGCCTGTGAATTTGGTCCGTTACATTGCCCTAGGGCTTGAAATTACAGAGCGTTTAACTGTGTTTTAACCCACCCTTCCTCCATGATTCATGCAATTTCCTTCCTCACATAGAATGGCCATCTGCTGGGGTTACACAGAATCATTCATGTGTACCTGAAACCTAGGTTTGACTTCAATGAAATTAGTGTTTTGTACACCTTTCCACGACCGCATAACGTTCACCTGGGTACCTTGGGCGGGGCCAATTATTTAGGGAAATTAGGGCTAATGATAGGATGTTTCTTTTTGCGAACACAGTGCCATCTATGATGTATTTTGTTTGGCATTCATACTAAAGCTGAATGCATTAGAATTTCTCATTGCATTTAGGAAGGATAACAATTTTCACTATATTGATTGCGAATATAGCTCAGTTAAGAAGTAAATGATTTAGCTATATTTACCAATTATATACTAGTTGTATCATTTTGTATTCTTCAAAGTCACTGGAAAAGTTCATGGTGAAATTATAAATTTCAAACCTTCGTTCATATTAGGCTACGTGCGTAATGTTGTCTACATTTTACTAGACACGAATGATAATTTCAGGCTAGGTTTATTTGTTCGTTTTTTATTGTAAGATATCCTGTGTTTAACGTGAATATGTACGCATAAAATGTTTTCCATGGCAAAAAGCAGCCATCAAGTTTATGAAAAAAATACCCTCTGTAAAGGTGAAAGTAGCATACGAGTATAATTAGAAATGTTATTATTCGTGCACGATCAAACAACCACAAAAATGCGGAAATTATGGAGATACTGGCGCATTTTACCCCTAGTGTTCTAGCATAGCCTAGGTAACGTACTTATTTGCCCACGTAAACTTCGGTTATGTATACAAATGAAAGTGTTTAACAATATTTTGATCCCATAAATGGCATGATCGGAGTGCCCCATTTCGGAAACAAATTACTTGTACATTCATGTTACCTCATGCAAACAATCCCACGAATTTTAAGGCCCATTTTTTAATTTATTTTTTGTTTATAGTGCTTGGGAATCAGCCGCCTAGGTTTCTACTGAATGACGAAAGCGAAATTATTCTTCCACTAAGGGAAGGTCCTGCGACAACTGTTGGTAAGTGCATCTCAAATTTGACGAACAATAACTGAATGAACAAAATGAACGATAAGAATTTTTAAGGATTATATTCATATGTGTACACAGTTGAACGTATTATTCGGATAATACATTCTGTGAACTATAGATTATTTATTACAAGCCGTTTGTTTTTATAAAATATAAAAATTACATTAAAATTTATTTAAAATATAAAAAATAACATTAAAAATGTGTTTATTTGAAATATCTAATGTTAAAACATAAATAATGTACATATTTTTAAAATACAGTATTTGCTGTTTGCAAAACCATATTAAGATCACATTAAAATCTATTTCTTTAAAATATGTTGACCAAATAAATAATGTACATAGTGTTAAATTACTGGCCATATGCAAAATCAAATTAGAATTTGTATATTTAATGTTTTGGTTATAAATAAAGGCATTTCTTTTCTTGAGTAGCGTGAGTTCTACTACTTGCGACTGTTGTTGGTTTGTTTTCAGAAAAGATATGCTTATTGGTTCTGTTTTACGATGTACATGCACTTTATGCTAGGTCAAAGCTATTTGATATAACGGCTATCCCTAATCCTTAAGCCCACCTGCCTAGCTATCCTTGGTGACCGCTAACTAGCAATGCGTGCTAATAACATTTATGTTTGCAAAGCTAATACCTAATATCAACGTCGTCAAGCTAATGGATTTAGCCGAAGCTAAATTCCAACGCAAAGAACAGTGGGTTTACAAGCACTAGCACACCTGCATGAATAATGGATATCCATGTAGGAAATGAATGTACCTCCTGTACCTTCGGGGAATGCTTTGACCAGGCGAAGATTTATAGAGCAGAAATAAGTTTCCAAACATAAACTTTAAGGGCTGCATAAAAACGCTTGTTCCTCGTCCCTTTTTTGTCATTTCACAGACTGTTGGGCATTGCTATATTCTTTGCATTGCACGACAATTATCATAGGAAAAATACAGGGTATATGCAAAGAAATTTGCGATTATGAACACTTTCGCGTCCCATGGCTAACAGAGGTGAAATTGACAAAGGTAATGACGGAGGCCATTTTCTCATGTCACTTTCCACTTACACGTCAAGCTGTGATTGATGACAATAAGTGGTATTTTTCTATAAGTGAAAATAGCAAAACAAACCCCTGCATATGACACTGTAAGCGGAAATATAGACCCTTTATTCCGGAAGTTACTTGACGCCATGCCCGCAAGTTTTTTCTTGCGATTTCTACCTACAGTGTTATTCAAATGTTCAAATGTTATTGAAATTGCCTTGTTCATTTTAATGTATTTTGAAAAATGTTGACATGGCTTATAGTTGAAAATCGAGCGTCAATCGTTTTAGTTTTCATTTGAATTTCAAAATAAGTCAAACTATTAATAAGACTAAATAAATCGAAAATAACTTCTTTTTAATATCTATCGAGATTGAGTTTCACTTTAGTTATTCTTCAAGGTTAGTCTGAAAATCAAAACACATCGCATTGTAATGCGAACATTTTGAAAACAGTTTAAATAATAATGCACTTAAATGAGCCAACATTTTGTTTAAAGATAATACAATTTAAATATCCCCCAATCTTCAACTTTTTCTCATTTCGAATTACTTGTGCAGTAGTTCTTATTCACTTATAAATGTAGGAAAAGGTTTTCAGGGCATGATGGTGTCCAGTTATAACTGTCGTCCTGAACTTGTTTCGACTAATCTGAAATATTCATTTGTCACGATGGCAATTTCAGTTCATTTTTTTACTTGCCAGAATTATGGTAATAAACTGATTACCTTAAATGTTGCAACGTAATCGTGAATTGCAAAGCGACGATGCTACTTATTTCCGCATTTAAAACACAACAACAACAAAGACTTCTCACGTTTATTTTTTCCGAGTGAGTAAACAAGCCAAAAAGTCCAAAAAAGTGTTGTGCATCGCAATGCTGGTTTAGAGCATGGAATTTTAGATGTCCCCTGAGATATATGTGTGAAAAAAGGGGAAAAAACCAAGAAAGTGGAATCCGTAATTTTTTTATCATTTGTTGTGTGCGTGGAAACACATTTGGTTGTCAGTTACTCGTGTTTCTTAAGATAATTAAACGTTGACCTTAGTGTGGCACCTTTGTAAATAACGCTTCAAAGGGTACAATAGAAAGACAACAAAGGTTTTTTTTTCTATTCTGCGGTGCATTTGTTGCGAATAGGTAAACGTGACCTATAAGTTAACCAAAATTGCTTTTCTGGAAGCTGTTGGCAGGTGAGCCGCTATTAACATGCGTTTGCTCCAAAAATGTGGGGGCACAAAAAATGAACCAGTTGACCTTTGCAATATTTCAATTACATTTAATATGGGAACCTGTGCATGCATTAAACACCAGGCGCCTTGCGTGCTGTCTTAATAACTAATACCTTGTTCAAAAAACTATTTTCAGTCCTTGAGATTTAGTTAATTTAATTTTGAATCCGCTTTTAAGGCTGCGCATTCTTCAGTGGATAAGGTAAACGACTCAGGCAAATTCAGATGAAGTTTTTTTACGATTGGGATCTAAGTCTACATTTATCAACATTCATTGGTAGCTAATGCACATCTACATGTATGCCCATACCGTTAATTTACAAGATGGGTTCATTAAGTAAACTTCAACCCAGCTGAATGGCTTTCACAATAAGCACGAATAAGATTGGAACATACAGGACATGCAATTGCGTATTTAGTTTCAGTGTTTAAAAATAACGATTAATCGGGTTGTGTATTTCTGATTGCAAGCCTACATGAGTATGACCCTCACCTGTAAAAACGCATTTGACTAACCATGGGTGGAATAGATTATTCGCTACCTTCACGTTAATGGAGTAAAAAACTCCAATCTGATGCTCTAGAATTTTTTTTATCTTATATGAAATTGTGATGAGCTTGGCCTCATACCAGCTCCTGTAATTAACAGGCACGATCTTCTATCGTGGATTGTTAACTCGTTGTATTCGCTAATCTTGATTAAATCTATTTAAATGTACGGGGCAGAATTATAATGGATGCGTGAGGCACAACATGGTCTAGATAACCAAATTCTGTTGATATGTCGGGTGAAGTGCTTAATAAGACATAAAGAAGGAAAACTGTTAGCCCTGTTTCGTCTTGGGTTAACAATTTTAAAATCATTCTCTAGTTTTGAACGAAAAATGCATCACTGCTGATATCGCCACATGATGACCGTTTACCATGTCTATATTATACATGTAATTAGAATTAAAAAAAGAAATAGAAATTAGACAGAAATACAATTATAAATTAATGTTGTTTAAATGACGTCATTTTGACTAGGAAATGGACAAAAAAATAACGTCACATTTTCGCCTAAGAAAGACGTCTGAACTAAACTAAATTAAACTGAACGAAAAGTTTTTTAAACAAGCCATTAAGGATTATGTACGCGATTTGAAATTATACAGAAAGGCTTGATGTAAAATGTAAATTTTAAGAAATGAACGTTTTTGGAGAAATTGTATGCTTGACACTTATTACTATCCTTTGTTTTAAACAAATTTAAAATGTCAATCTCCTTAAATGTATAATGTTGTTGCACTAATGTTTTTCATAAAAAATGAAACTAGTACAAGTATATGGAAACCTTATTTACGGGCTTCAAATTTCCATTTTGTTTGCATTTCAATATGTAATTCTCATTGGCCTGAAAAAAATGCAAATCAGCTAACCATCTTATTACATGTACACATTTATGCAGATTTAAATTTGCTTATACACAGTGAGACATAAACGAGAACCACAATTCTCAAATAACTGAATTGAACGCAGTTAGCTTAAGAGTGAAAGAACATCCTGTAAGATGACCTATTATCATGTTTGTAGCCTAAAATAACTCTTATTCAGTTAAGGATTCATTTCTTCTTCAACTTTTTATTCGAATATATTCTCGTTTATTTAAGGACTCATTAATGCTAACTGATTTGTGACACATAATACACTCATATTTTTGTTTTGTTTTTTCTCAAGTCCTAAATTCAAAAATTGGTCTTGTCACTGCTCTTTGCGTTGGGCACGCTATAGAGGTTCTTATTTAGAAATCGGGCACCAAATAGCCTCTTGACAAATTGACCTCTTGGCCAACCAGCCTAAAACCGTTTCACGGAGCTAGTATTCATAATTAATTGCTGGAGCTTTTCTCCTTTATATCGTGCAACGAATCCATCTGCATTTTGATATACTTGCAACCCCAGCTTACGCACGGCAGGCTAATTGCTGATGATATCTTAATTTATTCTGATAAACTTAAATAGGCATAATTTTCCTGTAATGAAACAAGATCTTCCCGTTTCGTCAGGCCGCTTTTTAACTGTGTTCTTTATACAATTCAGTTAATCGCAATGCATGTACAATATATTGTGTCTTTCTGCACTTTATAGTATATCCTGGTTCGTTAAGCTCCTCAAATCTAAATTGCGAGTGTGGTGTTCCCAAAAATATTTTTAATCTAAAATGTGCTATACCAACCCTCAATGGAAATAACCACCTATGTTTTTAATTTTGAAAATATTCCTACCTTTCTTGTGAACATTAAGATGCACACACCTGTTTCTAGACGTGTTACGAATGGCTTGACCTAGATTAATTAAAGCATGCTGCTCCAAATATATCACGGTGAAATATGTGCTTAAATTCATGTACACGAGCTATAAGAAAACGTTTTTCTTTCTGTAGGACTAAAAGTAACGAAATATCGTAAACGTTATAAATTAGATATTTAAGATAAACATTTCCTCTAATCCAAGTTGTTTCTTTGGTATCTTTTGATTTTCATTTACCCAGTACTTATACAGTACTGCTAAACTAACAATTGCTAAAGCCATAGCCATAGACCTACATAGGCCTTTATTACCATCATAAATTGACATTTATTTTACTTATAAATACGTATATCAGGTAGCTGGCAATATGCGCTGATGACTGCTAATGCCTCAGATTGCTCCCCGGCCCTTTGTAGTCCCTAATTGTCCAAATTTATTTTGACAAAATGGACCAAAAAACTACTGTCACAATGTCCCTATCCGGGTGGAAAAGTTGAATATGGCCATATATGGGGTTATATATGCCATGACTGACGATGTATGAGGTATATGAGGCCATGAATGCCATATATTAACATTGCCATGATTGGCCATGTATGAAAAATATTCGACTTTAAGCAAAAGAAAATCTCGTTAATGCTAACTTTACTTAAGCAAATGTAATATACATGTATGTATTACCATATCTGTAAATATGTTGAGATAATGGTCGTATGAAAGAATGTCAAAATATAAGGCTATGATTGGATATACATGTACATGTACACTGTATAAGGCCATACACACGCCAGTCCATACCTGGTCTGGTCTATTTCTGGTCTAACCACATAGGCTATAAATAAGTCATATAAGTGCAAATGTGACCCATATTTACGTATTTGACTCGGGTAATACCTGAGTAGTATCAGAATGGCAGTTGCAAATTCCCACCAATATTACTTTAAAATTAAATTAATTAATTAAATTCTATTAATTCATTCAATTTCTACCTTTTAATTAAACTTGGATTCCATTCACAAACACGCACTCAACTCCAGTTACAATAAAAGGATATTGCATCCAACCGGTAACCAGTGTGCCCAGTCTTACCTGAGTAGCCTGTCATGCGCATATCTGCCAACGATTATCTCTGTATGATAAGAGAGCTTGACGCTCAGTACGCTTTATGATTTTAAACACGTCTACGTGAGGTTACAGACCCCGGTGACATGGCTGTCTTTGAAGTTACATCCTCATCCTTGCAGTTTGCGATAGTTGACAGTTGCTCATTTCGCAGCAAGCTTGTCAACTGCAGATAGCTGCTGTTGCAGTCTGTTGACTGTCAACGACCTGCCAATTTTAACACATTTGTCACTGACATTGAAAACAAACAAGGTAGCAGACCTAATTTGACTAACAATTAAGGGAAAGTTTCTGCCCTCATCACGAATGCTAATTACATTTTTTATGGGAAATATGCGATTTTTTGTTATAAGCATCCCAGCACCCTAAAAAAAAGGAAATAGCCTTGGATGACCACAAGCTCGATCACTTTCCCCTTCGTTATTTTCCTGCTTCGTCACGCATTTTTCCTATCCTTTTTTCACACAGTGGCGTGATGTTCCGACGGGAACACATTGTTTTAGCCGCAATAGGGTGGGTTACCATTGTTTTGAACTTGGCACCGCAAATCCGTTTCTCTTTGCCTAGCAAAGAATGGTTTCCAATGGAATTTTCGACCCTGTGATCCCCAAAGTTAGGGGCCACTTAGTTTAATCGATGATGCACAAGCATGCGTCTTGTCGACCCTCCCACCCACTTTTTTTTCCATTTTATTCACTCTCGTCGATGATTATAATGCAGAATGGTGTCAATGGTCTGTGGCAGATTAAATCGCGTTCTAATCCCATTAGCTTTTTTAACGAAATGGCTTTGTGTGATTTACGTGTGGCTGAAAATGTAAAGAAAAATAATGCACATGCAGGGCATTAGCCTTACGCCATTCTCTATAGTTGCAGTAAATGCAGGTTGTTATAAAACGATTCTTTTTAAATTTTAAAAGTATTTGATCCTAACAAAGTTAGTTACAATGTTTTTGTAATGATATACTGCATTGTCCATACTATTCTTAGAATTCGGTAACTTAATAAACGGTCCAGATTTGGGCTACAATAGGGCTATATATTCATGTGCAATCACCGATTTTCCATCACCGCTTGAAAATCTAAAGCAATTTTATCCGATTTATAAATAAATTTAAAAGCGCTGAGAAATGTTAGCTGATAAAAACAGCATATTTTGCATAATTTCTAGACCAAGTCGTTTTGAGTTAAGATGGCGGAATTAGCAGTTTGGAATTAAGTTTTGGATTACCATGGCATAATTTACGATGTCATTATAAAGTTACAAACGTCATTTTAAATCATTATGGCAGCATAAATGCTCTAAAGTTTAATTTGCATCAATATGTTTAAAACATTTGATTAAAAATGTAGTTGTCTGGAAAACTGAACCGATGACTGTGATTACTGCTAATTGTATTTATATATGCCAGTCACTTAATGGATAGAATAAGATTTACTTACATGCAGTTAGAAATATGGACGTTAGTTTGTCTCAATATTATATTTATATAATTGACCTTATAAAAACTAACAGTAATTGCTCATTATCAAAGTTTATTTCATGAATCGGTACGTTTTTCTGAGGAAAATAGACAGGAGCTTTATTATCATTATTATTTTGGCCGTTTGTAAATTTAATCGTAAAGGCAGCGCAATATAACGATGCAGTAATTAATTATTATATTTCTTGTGATATTTTTATGTTTGCAATGCCACGCGTGTCGGAATCATTTTTTAAAGTTTAATTATTATCATTATTCCTTCATTCTTCTGTGACTATGCCGAGGTCAATATTTTTTTAACCAAAAAAAGTCCTGCTAATTAGTACTTTAAATTAATAGTGAATTCTGAAACGGAAGTTAAAACTTGTTTTTAAAATTGATATTTCGTTTTTTATTTAGGTTTATTTTATAGTTTCTGGTAATGGGCAAATCATAGGCTATATACAGTATACTGTGTTAACTAAAACAGGCTTTACAGTACAATGCAGTAGTCTAAATATGATATTAACATATTGTTGTGATTTTATAACCTAAAGTAAATGCTGAAGGTTAGATATGGCCTTCACTTTCTATAGAAGACAGACCTACATGTACTCATCTATCGACAACTTGTTTAATAGACCATGGAGTTAATAATGCATTGTTTTGGCTTCATGGATGAGAAAGTAATAGTTAACAAGTGGGAAAAAATTGTAAACTTGAAATGTGTTTATTAAAATTAACCCTGTTGTAATTAAAAGTACGATCTTCGCAGGAAATAGGTCTGTAGGTCTGGGTCGTCATATGTTTACTTCCCACCGGTTGTGAAAATCATTGACTTATTTCAATGTCTAATCAATTATGGGCGAGCATATTGTTAATTTTTAAATGTTCCCACTGATCCTCTGTTAATTTTTAGGTTTAAAGTTGAAGAGAGGTAGCACAAGGTTGTTCTTATTGTTTTATTATTTTCAGATAAAATATATACCCTTCATGGCGAAGATCCGGAGGGAGACTATCTGCATTTTGGGGTCAGGGGTCAAGTGGGAAACGACTTGATCGAGATTAGGACTATTAATCGAACCACGGCAGAAGTTTATTTAAAGAAAGAATTGGATAGAGAGGCAACTATATTTTGTTTATTTGCAATTTGTTTTCCTTCTATTAACAATGTTTTTTGATCGCATAACTTTTCATATTTTAATTTAGACACAAGATAATTACCAATTGATATTAACTCTGACAGATGAACAGCGAGGAAACTTGGTAGGTGCAACTTATGTATTGAATTTCTTTATGATTGCAAAATGTATTTTGTTTTTTTACGTAAAATTACATTAAGAATTAACAAGTTGTTAATTTGAAGTTCGATTAAAACGTTTGCTAAGGAATTTTTCAAACTATTCTTATCACATATCGTATATATTTTCCAAAGGAAAAAAGTGAAAAAACGCATATCATTTTTTATTAAAATAGGCACTATTGTATTTGATTACGGATTATTATTATCGTAATTTACCACTATGGAACAGATACACATTTTACCAGTTTGACTTCTAAATTGTAAAAACTTGCGTGCATAGTCTATTGCAAAGCCAAGCTACTCAGAAACCTGGAAATGGAAATATATTCAACAATTTTCACAAACAGGGCAGAAAATTGCTTCCTCGTGCAGTGGTGCTGTAACAAAGAGTCGCTTTTATGATGATGAATCTTTCCTATTCATTTTCTGCTAATTTCGAGAAGTAACAATTTCACCGTCGAGGGGACTCTAAATTAGCATTTGAATTGAAGAAGGAAAACGAATAACACTTCTTAGCATTATTACAACTGTCTTCAATGCGACCTTTGAATTTGCATATGCCAATGACATCGTTTCATAACATAGCTTGATCATTGCACCTGGAAGTGTATATGTATGTTTATTTACTTGAAGAAAAGGCCATACGTTTTTCGGAGTAAAAACCACCGTACGATACCGTACGATATCACCGTGCGTTGACTTTTTAAATTATATTTGTTTAGATTTCAGAAAGTGATAACAGAAAACTACAGAAATTAAACTGAAATAAATTTTTATTTAGCTACATTCCAATGTTTGATGGGTTTTTTACAGCGCATATTTATTACGATATCAGCTTCAATATAAACTGCTTGATTTTTAGATTGAACAATCCATGCAGATTTTTGTTGAAGATATTAATGACAACCAACCTATTTTTAAACCATACAATGCAACTCTCCATATCAAAGAGGTAAGACAAATATGAAGAACTACCTAATTACAAATACTTGTACAGAATAAATAAAACATTAGTGCTTTAAGTAGTTCGGGAAATACTTACAGGTATCTGCATTTTCTGTCAAGATGTGATTTGTTTAAAGTAAAAGAAAGCTGTTTTTATTTTCATTCCGTTAAATTTCAAATAATTTAAGCTTGACGTACGATTCGTTATCTATTTTATGCTTGTTGAACACCCTCTATAATAATATTCAGCATAATAGCTGAATTTAGTATATTGTTAACTGAGCTTCTTTCTTTATCTATTGTAAAAAAATTGCGGAACTTCTTACCGATTTATTTTTTCCTGAATATAATACTTTCATTTTTGTTAATGCCACGAAAGATATGGTTGTAGGCGTGCGCATGGCTCATAATAGCCCAAGTGAGACGGTCTAGGAAGTTATTCAGAAATTTCATAATCTCTTGTTTCCCTGACAATTTCAGGGTTGGCCACCAGGAATAATAGACACCCTGGAAGCCACCGATCTGGATGAAGGTCCTTTTGGCCAAGTTGTTTATCATCTGTCGGTAAGTGACGTTCATGAAATCAAAAGTAAATCAATAGTTAGGCATCCACAAATGAACAGATTAATGATTAAAGCTATTAATTAAATGACTTAATTAAGATTAAAAATGGTACTGGATCCCATACGGGATTTTCCTAATTCGACAACTAACTGCTCGAATACTTTTACAACTGGAAAATAATAACAACAAATTAAAGGCGATTGAACCCAGACACTGAAGGATATTTTTTTCCATTTATAATGACAGGAAGCAGACGGCAATTCTGGTAAATTTAAAATAGAAACAATTAACGGCAAAGGAGTGCTGTCTCTGACGAAGGAATTGGATTATGAAGAAAAATATCTCTACCAATTACAAGTGTTAGCTGTTGTAAGTAAAAATACAATTATTCGTTGTTTTGAAAAATATGGATGTTTTAAAGTCAATAAGTACATCCTTAAGTCAAAATCCTTCACAGCAAACTTGCTGTTTAAATACGTTTGTTAAATGAAACATTTGTTCAAAAATCTATAAAACTTTTTAAAAGAACTTGGTTGTAGAAAATTGTTGTTCTAATAATTTTGTAACTGAAAAACTGTTCAAAGAACTTTGCTTTAGAAAACTGTTGTTCAAGGAATGTTTTTATAGTTATAAAAAACTGGCAATGCGGCATATTTTAACTGACATAATTATCATGTTTATTAATTAATGATTGCTAATTTGTCAAGGATCGTCCACATACTGGGCGTAGAAATACGGGCACTGCAGCCATTGTTGTCCAAGTTGAAGATGTTGAAGACCAGCCTCCTGAATTCATTAAAGTGCCACCAGTAACCAAAGTTCCTGAAGATTTAGCAGTAGTCAGTATTTGATAATATAAACGTCTGACAGCATTCTCAGCCATATGAACATTTACTCAAACTTGTATTCCTTGACATTTGAAAGGGGTCACCAGTGCTGCACGTTTGGGCAGTGGACGGCGACAGGGGCGTCAACAACAGCATTCATTATTCCATCGTTCGGGGTAGGCTTCCATCTACGTTGTTTATGACCGCGTTATTTTGTCTAATTAGAAAGTAGAAGTTAATTGTGACATTAACAACAAATTTGAATAGGAGACAACGACCTTTTCGGCATTGAACGCGAAACTGGCTGGGTTTATGTGCTGAATAGTTTAGACCGAGAAGCAGGAGACAGAAATGGAGCCTATATTTTAAAGATAAAGGCAAGAGACGTTTTATTTACAATGTGCAACCTTTGTCAAACTGTAAAAACAAAACTAAATTTTTAATTTTTTAAAATGTTTTTGAATATGCATAAAGATTTTGTCAAATTCCAAGTTAGTGTTATTCGGATAAACGTGATTAAGATATTCCCACATTTGATTTAAACCTTAAAGGCATTCGAAGTCGGTTCGGAGATTATTCCAATCCCTTCAGCTGAGACGGAAGTGACCATTATTTTAACGGACATCAATGACGAAATGCCAACGTTCAAAAGCAAGTATTATGTGGGAGAAATAAGCGAGAACGCCCAGCTCAACGTTCCCATCGTATTTTTGGGGGATAGCAGACCTGAAGTTTATGATTATGACCAGGTGTGATTTCTTCTTTGACTTTAATTTTAATGAACATAAAAATTGCAGCATGGTTTTCTAACTAGTTATTCTGTAGGGTAAAAATGGCACCTTCACATTGTCTTTGGAGGGAGACGGGGACATTTTTGAAATCACCCCATCTGAGGTTATCAACGAGGCCACGTTTCTCATCCGCATTAAAAATCACACTGCGCTGGATTACGAAGAAACGGAAAAACTTGAGTTTAAAGTAAATCCAGTTGTTTACAATTTTTAATGGTAATAACGAAAAGTGATGTGAGTTTTGATGGATGAACTTTTTCTGAAATTTAGGTGATCGCTCGCGAAATAGTAAGCGCAAATCCGAAATCGAGTACTGCGGACATCACTGTTCACATCAGGGACGCCAATGATAACATTCCAGAATTTGAGCAGCCAGAATACGTGGCAGAGATCAAGGAAAATGTTCAAGCTGGAACGTCAATTGCCAAAATCGTTGCATATGATCGCGATTCAGCAGATTTTGGCACAGCAGGAATTCGATACACAGATATCAGAGGGCAGATTGCAGAAAAGTAATTCAACTATGCATTTTAACAACCTGGGCATGTGGCTTGTATTAATTAAAGTTGAGCCAAAAACATGCCCATCATGCAAAAAAACTAAATTTTGTTTTAAATACTTATTATAATCCCGAAATTTATGTCTGAGTTCAATTTAATTCACGTCAACTCATTACCCTGCAGTACTCTTTTTCATGTTTTTAAGGTTTTTTCAAGTTTAATTTTTTTATAAATAAATAGAAAATTATCAAATTATACAAAATATCTCAGACACTAGTAGACATTCATTCCTAGAAGAGGGAAGGGGGTGTAATAAATGTAGCAATTATAACAAATATTTTGAAGCAAAAATTGAAGCAAAAAAAATTGGACATTTCTTTCTGGGTCGAGCTTAAGGAAGAATGAAAGCATTTCAATTCAGTTTTTTTTTTTGAAACATGCTTTTTAAACCCGGGCGTTACTTTAATTTCGTTGAATGTGAAATTTCTTCGTAACATCGTATGCAACGTCTTGATATTACCTCCAGGGTTATTGAATAAATTGCGGAGGAGGAAGAGAACGTTTTTCCAAACAGGAAATTGTGTTTTGTTATTCAGCATTTTTACTTGTATTATTAGGTTGCTGTTAGACCCAAAGACAGGAGTGATCACGGTGAAATCTGGCGGAGAGGAATTCGACAGGGAGCAAATTTCGACTTACTTCTTGACAGTAATAGCAAGGGACAATTTGGGTCTGGGGAATCGCAACACTGTTCAGCTGCAGCTGATAATCGCTGACGTCAACGACAATGCGCCTCAGTTTCTGCAGAAGCGTTATGAAACCAGGATAGACGAAAACGAACTTTCATTTTCCAACCCTTTCCAAGTTGAGGTACTGAATATTCAAAACTCCTTCATACAATTTCCAAACATATCCCAATACCAAGCACCCAAAGCTAATTGTGAAGATGTTAAACCTTCACAATCAGTTGTTCCAGAATTCAGCTTCACTCAACATCACAGCATAATACCTTATTGGGATCTCTGTATGAGTTGAATTGACAATTAATGAAATTCATTTGGTTTTAGGCATTTGATAGGGATTTGGAAGGTACACCCAATAACGACATCAGATTCCAGATCGTCAACGGTGATCCTATGAGGAACTTTTCGATTAATGAAATCACGGGGGAAATTACATTAAACAATGCACTGGATTTTGAAGCCATGAATGGCAGTGAGGAATTTCGATATTTTAACCTGACGATCAGAGCCAAAGACATGGGAAAACCCCCTTTGCATAGCAATGTATCAGTGGTTATTTATGTGCAAGTGAGTGCAATATTTCGCTGTAGTATGTCCAAAACTAAAATGCTACTGAGGAATTCAAATGGACATATAGAAAGCAAATGCTTGTTTGCGATTAATCATGCCAGTCCCCATAATTCATTTATCATCCGTTGACTATCGTGTGGTTTTTCCTATTCTGGAAGGCCTAATCTATAAGCTGAATAGCTCTCATTGGTTAAGACTCAGCTCCATTCTAGTTTTGGACAGACTATAGACTGTAATTATCGTTATGAGATGCACATTTTTAATTCTTATTTGCGCGATTGAAATCCGCAGGACAAAAATGACCATTCGCCAATATTTTCTGAGGAATTTTATAACGCCACTGTCAGAGAAGACATCCGTCCTGGTGAGCTATTTTGCTCGCTATAAAATCATAAATTATTTAGGTTTTCGAGCTAGTTGGTAATGCATTGTTTTTTTCAGGAGATCCTATAATCCAGCTTCACGCCTTCGATCAGGATGGTTCATCCCCCAACAATCAGATTGTCTACAGAATAATGTCAGGAGCCCTGGATAAGTTTATCATACAGGCTGACAAAGGTGTTATTTCGGTGGCTCCTGTGGCCAATTTGGATCCTGACGTAACTGATCCAAAAACCCTGTTTCACATCTTGGAAGTAGCTGCCATTGATGGTGGAATCGGAAGTGAACAGATGCAAACAATTGTGCTAGTAAGAAAAATTTAATTTAATTTATTGATAGTAATGTGTGCATAATTAAACTTGGTAGTAGCAGTGTGGGTAGAATGTTTTTGGTAGGGATATTGACCGCATTTTTAGCAACACTTTTCAATAACTTTTCAGGTGAATATAACCGTTCTGGATGTCAACAACAAGGCCCCAGAATTTCTCGAGCCTGAATTGGTTTCGGTGAAAGAAAACTCGCCAGCTGGCGCCGTGGTAGCGCAGCTAATGGCGCTAGATAGGGATGATAACCCAGATTTAAGGTTTACCTTAGATCCTACCAAATGCGAGGCCCGAAACGAAGATGGTGCTCTTGTCAGACTGATGCCAAAAGATTTTTCCAGTAAGTCCAATTTGAAAATATTGAAAAATGTACCATCTGAGTTTTACTTTTGAAGCACCACTCTACGAGGATTTTGCCTCAAATACTTATTATAAATTCTGAATTTATTTTTTTCCACGTAGAATTGCTGTGGTCTAAGGTTTATTATAATTTAAAAATGTCCCTATTATATATATATATATATATA
Source organism: Rossiulus vilnensis (assembly GCA_034700785.1). Classification (NCBI taxonomy): domain Eukaryota; kingdom Metazoa; phylum Arthropoda; class Diplopoda; order Julida; family Julidae; genus Rossiulus; species Rossiulus vilnensis. Next base: position 4,657 of record JAQIXS010001133.1, on the reverse strand, counting down.
TGTAAGTTGAATAAACTTAAAACAACAGTTGTATGACCTCCGAAAATGGAGTTTTCCTTTCAAAACGGATTTTTTTTTAAATTATAAAAATTAACTTAGTCCTTAATGGACGACCAATTCTACACGGTAAAAATAAATATATCAATTATAATAAGTATTTGAAGTTAAAAAATTTGTAATGTGCCCTATCCACTTAGTCATGCTTAATTTACTCCTTAAAGTTGGCAATGTCTCATTACGCAGATGTACTGATGGTTTGCCCGTTGATTTTTTCTGATTTATAAACATGGCCCTACTCATGATAATTCGTTTTAAATCTTGTTATCGTCCTAACGAGCATAGCATTCTGTCACACGACGATTAATTTATTCCAACGTTTTTCACAGATTTGTTTGAAGTAACATTCGAAGGTCTAGTGAAGTTAAGCGGAAATTTAGACCGAGAAACATTTGAGACAGTTAAGCTGCGCGTTGCGGTTGAAGATCGGAATGCAGTAGGATTTCGTCAAATTGCCAATGGTGTGAAATGTTTACTCGCATGCGATTTTGTTAAAATGTTTTAAACTGATATTAGCGATTGTTAAGCGATTTAAAAGGTGAAATATTTTTATGTATTTAAATGTAATTTCTTTATTTTATTGTTGTATCACTATTTCAAGGAATTTTGTCCATCAAGGTTGAAGACGTTAATGACAATGACCCAGTCTTCCAAAAACGCACTTACCGCAGGGCAGTTCCTGAAAATTCGAAATCTGGCACTCCTATCCTGACGGTTATTGCTGATGATAAGGACGTCAATCGTACTTTGTTGTATCACCTGCAAGGACCACAAAACATCATACGACACGTCAGCCTTGATCCTAACACCGGTATGCAGTTTCGTAAAAATAAACCGCTGTTGTGTTCTCAAATACGGAATATCTTAAAATCTGTTTTTATTTGCAGGTGAACTAGTTGTGAAAAATAAAATAGACCGCGAGCAATTTTCGTGGCTTAACTTCACTGTCAAAGCCAGCGATAATGGCGTTCCTCCTCGATTCGGTTATGCCAATGTATCGCTGCAGATTTTGGACGAAAATGACAACAATCCCGTTTTCACAGACGATAGCTACTCTTTTCAAGTACCTGAAGACGTCGCTGTAGGAACAGAGGTAATAAGGCGATTTGAAGTAAACATTGTGAAAAATATTTTAAAAAATATGAATCTGACCAGGCAAATACATGTATCTGGAGAGACCTTAGACTTAATTATAAAATAATTTAAAAAGTATTAAGGGTCCCACTAACCTGGAAAACCTATTACTGTCAGGGAAACGTCAGAGAAGTTTCATATTCTTGTGGTCAATTTTCATCAGATAAAATGCCAATTATTTGTTTATGATACTGGAAGGTGCACTTATGCAGTAATAGTAAATTCCCCTGATTTCCATAGCATACTCTTTCAACAGAATTGAACTATTGAAATAATAAAACAAATAATCAGTAACTGAAAAATATTGTTACCATTTTGTCAGGGAAGTGGAGAATTTCATTTATTAATGCCACTTCTTGGGCATGTTACATTTTAGATCGGACTTGTTCGAGCAATGGATGCTGATGCAGGAGACTATGGTAGAGTGACTTACATTCTGGATAAAAGGACCTCACAAGGAAAATTCACCATCAATGCAAATACTGTACGTAATTGAGTCTTCGAATCGCAATGCGAATGTTGAGAAATAAATGCACTTACCATCTGTTAATCACACGACTCACAAACATTGCTACGATTGAATATCGACTTTAGGGAGCTGTAAGTGTGGCTGAACCTCTGGACAGGGAAACGCGAGATAGGTACATGCTGGTCGTGGAAGCGTGGGACAATTATGATGTTGGTTTTCCAACAGGTGAAAGTAGGAATGCCTTTAAGCAGGTCAGTGGTCTATTAACTCAGAAGTTTTTGGCAGGCGGGAAGCAATAAGTGATTTTAAATCACTTATTTAAAAAATTTTAAATTTATTTTTTATAATTTGAAAAACAAAATTAGGTTAGTATTACCGTTACCGACAAGAACGACAATGCTCCAGAAATTTTGAAGCCTGACCACTGCATTGCTGTGACTGAATATCATGAGGTGGGAGAAATCGTTGCTTTGATCAAAGCCAAAGATGGTGACGATCCCAAGACACCAAATGCTCTCGTGGAATTTTCTATTGAAAAAGGCAACGAAAAAGGTTAGTTAAATTTAAGTTAAAAAATCTCTATTAAATTTCCGTCAATATGATTTCCAATTAATAAGTAGTATCTAATAACAAGAGCATCTGAACGACTAATGTTTAAAGACTCGTTGGAGGAATATCCTGATAATTTGTATCCGTAATCAGTTTCTTTTTTGCATTAAGTACTAAACTTCATTTTATAGATTTCTTGCAGAAAGACTTTGTGACTTTTAATTACTTCGTTTATCGATAGGCTGTTATAACTTTGATTATAGACCTGTTTGCCATCGAAGCTGTCGATCATCTGAGTGCCCGACTAAAGACTGTCAAAAGCATAAAACAGCAAATAGGCAATCATACTCTGACGATAAGCGCCAGGGATCGAGGGGTGCCCCCTTTGTCCAGCGATGAGGACATCGTTATTTGTGTAGCAGATTTCAATGACCATGCACCGTTATTTATTAAGCCATCGAGAAACCACACAATCAGGGTAGCTGAGGTGGGTATACACTTGTTAAAGTACGGCTATTTGCTGGAGTTAAATTTAATGCTTTTGTTATTAATAGGATATTCTAGTGGGGACATCTGTTGCACAAGTGGAAGCCATAGATGACGACGTGGGGCCAAACGGTCAAGTGCGTTATGCTCTGATGGAGGATAAGAGGGGGGACTGGAAGACTTTTGAAATCGATGACATCACAGGAATAGTTAAAATAAAGAGGCCGTTAGACAGGGAAACACAAAAGAAATACGAGGTATGGCCATCTCTTCATTACAGGAAAATCAATGATAATCCGGAAAATTTATAAGTCATAAAAATATCGTGGACTCAGGCACATTGTTGATAATTTATTTTAAAAAAATTCTCATGTATATGGGAATTTCAAAATTAACTTGAAATAATGATTGAATTGCTATTTTCTTGGTTTCTCTTGTCATTGAAAGACGTTTTCTTTGAATTAAGATCCGAGTCGAAGCCCGTGATCTTGGTGTGCCAACTCCACTGGCTAGCGATATAGACATCCATTTTTTCGTTAAAAATGTCGTTGATGTGGATCCAGAATTTCGAAACGTAGAAGTGAGTATCTTAAGAACTCAGAAGCTCAACTTTAAATTTAAAAAAACTTAGATTATCTGGTTTAACAAACTTCGTGCTTGGTTTGATTTTTAGGCAAATATTGCCTTCACGGAAAATATGGAACCTGGAGAGGAAGTCGTGATTCTTCCTGAAACGATTGACTCAGAAGAGTATGACACGGATAACGAGAAACCCTCAATATGCTATTTTATCGTTGGTAAGTTTATTTTCTCGGTTTTTATGGTTATTCCTATTTTCTGCTATTGTAACATGTTTCCCATGTTTATTAGGTGGTGATGAAGAAGATGTCGGTCTGTTCCATGTTGATCCTATCAAACATGAGGTATCAGTGGCGTCAGCACTAGATCGAGAATATCGAGATACATATTCTTTCGTAATTAAGGCAACAAAGGACTGCCAAAACCAGCCAAATAAATCGGAGGAATATAATGCTAAAGATAAAACAATGCTTAAAGTAAACATTGATGTGAAGGATATGAATGACAATTCTCCGGTTTTTGTTAAGGAAGTTTTCACTGGAGGAATGACCACAGAGTCCACATTTGGTTCAGTTATCATAAAAGTGCAGGTGCGCATTTCTCCTAAAAAGCACTCATTTTCCAGGCTCGTTGTTTATATATTTTAATTTTTGATTGCAATTCATTCTTAGGCGATTGATCTCGATTTGGGCCTCAATAGCCGACTTTCTTTTTTCATCTTGGGAGATGTTCGATCAACCCTTCCTGACGAGTATCAAGTTAACTTAGGATCATCTCCGTTTCTCATAAATCGCACCTCAGGCGAAATTCAACTCAACTTTTATCCCCAGAGATCAATGAAAGGCTATTTCTATTTTGAAATATTAGTGAACGATACTGATGGCCTGGAGAATAAAGCAAAAGCAATGGTAAAATTGTTCTGTTTAAATTATTAATGAATCTTGCCCCTTCTGTTAAAAATTATGAGGATTGAACTTATTTCTTACATTTTTACATTTGATAATCCTCAAACGATTAACTGAATGAAGCATTTGTTAGAAATTGATCGCAAATTGCCAATTTTTATTTTGAGAAAAGTTGCAATTTTAATGCATTGAGTATGAATTTTATAAATTGTGAAAATTATTTATTATTTATTATTGAGTTTAAAATTTTGGATTTGTTTTGCAGATATATCTTGTCAGGGAAGATCAGAAACTGCGCTTTACTTTGCGGCTTTCACCTAATGAACTTCGGCCTCAAATTGACACATTTCAGTTGTAAGTGCAGTGCTAGTTTGTAAAGCATCCAACCTTGATCATCAATAGTAGTTCTTTTTTCTTAAAATTAGGGACGATTTTCTATCAATCTTTTATTTTTTCGTAGAGTTTATTGTAAGCTTTT
>JAQIXS010001132.1:0-33469 GCA_034700785.1 Rossiulus vilnensis | reverse complement strand
CAACGTGATTGGAAAATATTCAAATGACCCTTAGTCAAATTATTTGGGAATGTACCGTGACGCTCAAGCAGGTCACATATTTTTCTTCCTGATGAGCATAAATAAAGAGTGAAACCACGGCGTCTTTTCTAACCTATAAGCCAGTCTGCACTGAATCAGTTCACGTAGGCCTACTTGAATTTATTTATTGCACTGTAAGCAGGGCGCTGATGTGCAAATGAAATAAACATTTGATGGCAGCGTTAAACAAAAAGAACATATGGGCGTTATTAATATGCCACTTATACGTTTTTGCTGTCAGAAATTATGATGCACACTATATACTAAAAACTTTACATAGGCCTTGTACAATTATAGTGCCATGACGCCTTTGCTACTTCCTGGAGTAGAGCTTTGACCACTTTTTGGGAAAGTTGGGAATTGAGCTTTTATATCGGCGATATCAATGCGTAAACTGAACTTTTAGTAAGTCTTGCCATAATATACTTAATTGTATCTAAACCGTGTAGCAATTTCATGTCAAATTGGCTTATTTGGCTATGGTAAGTTTTAAATGGCAATTCTGTTAACCATTACCGTGCATGGAATGTATCATTCATAATTAATTCATCGATGTTTCTAGATTCCCAAAGTCTATAAGTCCCGTATATGTGAAATTTTTGCATGGTATTTTTGTAACCATTGAAGTAGTTTAAATGCCCTAAGATCTCTTGTTTCGTCCAGGGGCTCCCAAAACTAGGTCTCATTTAAGTTTGCAATTTTGATATAAAAGAGGTAGGTCTAGGTGGTATCGAGAATATTAAGTTTCTAGACCATAAGAAGCTGGATAATTGAGGACATTTGCTTAAAAAATTCGCTTTTCCTAAACCACGAGAGAATTACATGTGCTGGCTTGCAGACCAATTAGAAGCAAATATGGACAAAAACACTAACCCACTAATCCTATCAAATTAGAATTTCCTAACATACTAAATGTTTCAAGTGGCTCTATTTTTTGAGATTGAAGGCCTATTTAGAAATTGCTTAAGGATGAACAAAAAGCATGCCCACCATGCAAAAATATTGCTGGTACTTTTTTGCTTCAAATACTTATTATAATTGCTCAATTTATTTTTACCAATGTAGAAGTGGTCGCCCATTAGTGGTTCAGATTTGGTTTATAATTTCAAAATGCCTTTATACAAAAATTTCGAAATTTGAAAAAAAAAAACGTTACGCGACCTCCTGAAATGGTGCCTCCCTGCATGGCAGCCTCCTTCGAATTTTTCAAATTTCTTAATTTTAATTATTGTGCAATTATGATAATTATCTGAAGCAAAAAATGTGTCAGTAATGTTTGCATGGTGTGCATGCTTTTAGCTCATCCTTAACACCAACAATTTTGCTAAAAGATGTTCATCATGCAAAAATTAAGGACACACGTCACATTTTGCTTCAAAAAACCTCCGAAGATGGACATCGGAGTTGGCATGGTGTTTTTTTCAAGTTAAAAATTATCCTTATGAATAAGTTAACCGTAAATCGTTTATCACAAGTCAATGAAATGAAAACCAAAAATAGCCTAGTTAAGACCAACCCAAAAGTCGACCATGCAAAAAACATTAATCGCATTTTGCTTCAATTATTAATTTTACAGTAATTGCTACTTTTTTGTGTGGCATCGGTTATTCGATAGTGTCTGAGTTATTTGTTATGAGTAGAAAACTTGTAATTGCGTAAATTTAAAAAAACCGTCATAAGATTTTTGCGCATTTTCGAAGATGCATGGGCATCGAGGTTTATTCAAGTGTAATTATTTTTTATTTATAAATAAACAAGAAGTTTTGGAACTGTATAAATATCACAACCGCAGTGAATAACATCTCTACGAGGGGAAAAACTAAAAGTTAGCATTATGTATTTGAAGCAAAATTTGTAATTGGTTTTTTTTTTGGCACCCTTTTGGGTCGGTTTTAATGTGTAAGTTGAATGTCAAGTGGTAAAAGGGATATTGTGGCATCAGTTTTGGATCCTTCATTATTTCTAGTCAAAAGACTACCCACTCCTCCAAATGAAATAGGAAATAATTTAATTTGAACGACTTTCCATATTGTTTCATTTTCGGCGTCTTATCCTTAGTCTTATTTACTTCCGGCAAGCAGGGTCGGCTATCCTAATAGTGGTTTTCGGGGTTTCCACAATATTTTTTTGGGAATGGATAGTACCTCAGTTATATGCCACGACCGTGTTTCCTTCCCAATCATCCCTCAGTTCTTATTTGTACATGTATTTGTAATTTCACTTAAATGAAGAGCTTGGATTAAACAGATTGATCCCTGCGCATGGCATAAATGTACTGAATTAGAATTTGTGACTATATTGGGTATATTCACTTTCGGCGTTTTCACCTAAAACCGGAACAGATGCTGATGTTTTCTTTTTTTTCTCGTTCTCTGTCGCAGTGCTGCCCTTCCTGGCTCTGGTCATCGGAGCCCTGCCTTGGCCCTTCCAGAACGACGCTTTTGACGGCGACTTCGGCGATCTGCAGTGCTCCAGGTTGATCGGTGTTGTGCGCAGGACGGAGGCCACCCTAAGCGCGCGGCTCCCCCCAGACCTCGGTGGGACTTGGGTTTCTCAAAGGTAGGCCTAATGTCAGACGCTATGCCATTCCTCGACCTTTCGCGGATCAAAGGTTGGCCGCCCCGCGAAGCTAGGGACAACTAGCTGGGCCCGATCGCAATGGGACGCCTAAAAAAAATATAAAAAACTAAAACGGGGGTCGACGGGTGGTGGATTTGTTGAAAACGTTTCAGTGTCGGTGTTTATCCACCGCGAACTCAAGCCGCTGGGATTACGATCGGCCTCCCTGGGGCGACCACCCATGTCGCTTCTGGCGCGCATGCCCACCGCTGAAACCGAAATTTTTGTCAGAACTTATAGCTGCTGGAGCCCGCATTGCAATCTTGAAGCGTGTCTTCGCAGCGAATGTGGAATGCTTCCGAGATAACCAGCACTGATTCATTTGGTATCAGTGCTGGTAGTAATTTTCCTGTGTAGAATTGGTCGCCTACTAGGGTCTGCCAAATTTTTCGTAATGCGAAATTGCCTAGTTTATTTGAAAACGATATAGGCATGGAGAAAATCGGTAATGCCCTGGAGGAAAGATCAGTATAAAAATCATGGGGATGCAGTGCAAATATACTGATATTATAGTCAATGTTTAATGATAAACTAGTGATAAACAAAGATCACTACTGATGTCATAATGTACAGTACTTATCATTAGTTTTATCATGTTTTGATGCACCAGGCTGCATTGGCGCTCATCTTCGGAGGTTTTAGACTCTTTATTTATTTTCTTGATAAACAAAATGAGACATTTTCAAATTATAAGAAAATTAACCAGACCTTTGTGGATTGGCAGAATTGAGGTTTCTTAATTTCAGAAATGAGGACCACAAAACGTTGATATTTAATATGCGTAAGTATTGGAAGTTCATATTTAATGTTCACATTTAGCCTGGAAGTATTGTGGAAACCACGAAAATCACAATTGCGAAATCCGATCCGGGATTCCAACCCTAGTCTTCCGAATGCAAGGCGGACAGCTGCCACTAAGCCATCTTGCTCGGTTGAAACTACAAGTTTTAATTTGAAAATCACTTTTTTCAAGGTTCAGCCAAAAGAGTAACTGCAATGCAAAACAACGTTTTCGGATAATTGTAGTTTAACTGATTAATATCACTGCCCAATTTATTTCCGACATTTAAAATGTTTTTTTTTGCAACATAGGAATCGTTTTTACTCAGCCTAAATTAATTTATTTTTTAAATACTGCCTGACTGAACGAAAACAATCGACAACGTGTGTTACGTATTTAGCATTAATACATGCATTTCCCTTTTCGACGGAATTTGTTCTGTTAATTAGAGGATACCAATTGGCAAACATGTGGACAAATTCGATAAATTAAACAAATATATGGGAGTAACTGATTAAAATATCTTGACTTCTCGTTCTGAAATAGTTCTGAAAATCTGAAAGATAGAGATGCATTGCGACGCGTTGTATTCTTGAGAATAAAACATTTAAATATTCTTTGCAAAAACGCAAAGGCGTTGATTGAACAACACGACTGGTAGCTCTCCCATCATTAGGCTCATATTCCCTCGATGGTGTATGTCACCCACAAGCGAACTCTTGTTTGGTGTAAATAGGGCGTACGTGTGTTCAACATTTGTCAGCGATCCAGTTCCAAACTATGGCATGCCGCTTGCAACCTTCTGTTTTGTAAAAACAAGAGCAGCTCGAATTCTCAAAGAATCCGGGTGCACATCCTTCGCATTACCAGATTTTTTTTAGAATTTTAGCCGGCATTTGTGCATAAAACTAACATTCATACATTGTAGTTAAAAGAACACCGAAAGCGAAATTTGTGAAAACAAATAATAAATGATGGATTTTAGATCACATTTTTAACTGAAAAAGAGAAAGTTTTGTTGAAAAACTACTCGGGTGGATCACCAATAATTAATTTCAGTGGTCTTGAATCAAAAATGTTGACAAATATCATTAATGCTGGGAACGACCTGGCGACATTTCTTTGGAAAGCAAAATCAAAAATAATTGAAGTTAGCTTGTTTTCGTATGTATTTAATTTTTGAAAAACTACGCTGGGAGATCACCAAAAGTAAATTTTAGTGGTCTTGAATGGAACATTCTAAGAAATATTCGTAATGCTGAGAACGACATGGCGAGAATTTTTTTCCGATTTTCTTATTTATTTCGAAAAATTACGGTGGAAGATCACCAGGAATTTTCAAAAAATATTATGGGAAATAGGCTACCTATCGAAACATTTCAGAACCCAAAATAGACATAATTGATATTAACTATTTTATTTTATTATATTGAAGGCAAACTTTGCTTGAAAGTCACGCTGGCAGATCACCAATAATAAGTTTTAGTGGGCTTCAATCCGAAATTTTAAGAAAGTCTTTCTACGAATTTTTTTCCCATAAAAACATTTGTAATGCATGCCCTTATTCCCCCATCACCAAATGAGAACATTTTACTCATTATTATTAAAATAATAACTTTATTTTTATGCTCCAATCACACAAATTAAAATACACTATTTGCTTGCACAATATTATACATATATGTGCGCTTCACTGTTGGTATTTAATTCGATATTTTGGTTTTTATTTCATTCTAAAATGGACTTCAAAAGCGGAATATCGAGCTTGGGATTGAACCTTCCAAAATGCAACTGTTCAACTTGCGCCCATAAATAGCTCTTCTCATACCTCGTTCTTGGGTCTGTTTATGTTTGTAGGCGCGTGTAAACACAGAAGTGAGGTGAGATATGAACCCGCCTATAAATTTGGACATATCACACCACATGTTTCCCGTTCGTTTTCCATGTGACAGGTTTTCGCCCCTGATTTGCGAAGTCCCGCACTGAATAAATAAGCATTTTCGGTGGGTCGTCCCCACCGGTAACCTGGTGTCATGTTTAAAAGTGTCCCCATAGAAGGCAGTTTCTCAGTATGTTTAAGGACTTGCTACCCAAATGAATCAATTTTCCTCCATTTTTATCCTTATTTAAGGACTTGTTAATCGTATGGCTGCGTCACGATGATAATGTGTCAGGATTTTGCAATTTAGGTCTTAACATGGTAATAGCGCCATTAATTTTCGAAGAGTATCCATACGTTTTTAACTACTCTGTACTTTGTAGGGAAACATCGGTTTTCATGTAGTTCAAACGATGGAGTCCAGACCAAGGCCTGCTTTATATCCTGACTTTGATTTTTTGAGCTTTCTTCCCCAAGTTGCTTTTGGGATTGATGCCGAATGTCTCAAAAAATCGGCCTTGCTTCTTTCCTTAGCATCTTCAACTTCAAATTACTGTCTTCTTTCCCTTCCCTTATCTTTGTTTCCTTTATTCGCTTTTATAATATGCATATCCTTTAATTCCTTTATTCCGTTTTACTACATCATTGTGCTGCATATCCATTCCTTTATTTACTCATACTGTCTGATGTCCGTCCTTTATTCATTCTTACTGCTTCTTTTCCTTTTTTATTCACTCTTACTCTCCCCTTTCCTTGTTTGTTTCGCACATGCTGTCTCCAAAGCTTCCCTTCCCTTAAGTACGTTTACTAGTCTTGTTAAATGAAGAGTATACTAGGCGCTCAAATGGACCAATAGAACGAGAGAGCCCGTTATGCGATAAGGTCTACAAGCTAAATATTTATGATTGGTTAAGGCTCTGTATACTCTTCTTTTAACAACACTATAGATGTATCCTTCCTTTATTCACTCGTCCTGTTTTTTCCCTTCCTTAAATACTCTTTTTCTGCCTCTTTTCCGTCCTGTATTTGCTGTTACTGTCTCATTTCCGTCCTTATTCACTCTTTACTGTCTCCTTTCCTTCTTTTATTCGCACATAGGGCCTACTGCTCTAAAGCCTTCTTTCCTTTTAGTATTTACTTTTACTAGATGTATCCTTCCTTTATCCACTCGTACTGTTTTCTTTTCTTCCTTTATTTCCGTCAAGTATTAGCGGTTACTGTCACATTTTCTTCTGTTCTCATCTTCACTGTCGATTTCCTTCCGTTCCTCAATCTCACTGTCTCCTTCTCTTCCATTATTTACACATACTGCCTCATCCTCACTTCACAATTACTGTCTCTTCACATCTTCACAACTACTGTTTCCTTCCATCCATCCCTTTCCTACTTCACTCACACTTCCTCCATCCCATATATTCTCTTCTCTCCATTTTCTATCTTCTCTGTTACTGCATCGTACTCTTTCCCTTTTGGGTACACTGTCCCCTTTCCTTGTCTTCCCTGCTTCACTTTTACCGGCTCCTTTTATCCCTTGCTCAGAACTGAGTTTGGGTGTGGGTGCTGTTGAATAATCTTATAACCACTACCTTTTTCCTGGAAGAACAATCACCGAAGTTGCCCACAAATACAGCTGATGCAACAATGGGACAGGCTCTGGAGCGGTTGAGGCTGCTGGTAACAACAGCTGAAGCGGACATTGAGGGCTCGCGATAGATTTTTACGGTCCCCAGCCCCCGGGCGAACCTCACCTCCCCCCACACAGACTGGGCATTCCAGATTTGTAAACACGAAGACGAGGGGTAAGGGGCGTTCAATTCCAATCGAAGGACACGTGATATGTCAGCCAGAACCAACGCAATATTGAATGATGGGCCGCCCATAAATATTTCCCCATCGGAAAATGGAATCCAGTTTTGACAGCTATTACTTAATGGGCGGTTGGGGGATTATAAATGACGTAATTGGTACGGACAAGGACTCCCCCACCCCCAACCTTCCTCCGGATGGCTGGAACATCTGCGGCTCCACTTTCAGCCGAAAGTGCACGTCAGGTTTCATTGGGAACATCGACGACACGTGGCTCGTGCCCCAATAACGTTCCCCGCCTAATGGAGGATCCAATTCCGGAAAGCGAATTATTATTGGCAGCCGTTCCGTTTTATGGCTAATTTGCATTTTATTGACGAGGGTGGCGACTAATGGAATGGGATGACGAAGTGCCATTCCTGTACGACCCCAAGGGACTTGCACCAGAGATGCCCACAATGGAAAAGTTGTTTGGGGTGGTATCTTTAGTGCCATGGTCCATGGATAACTGCAGTTCGGGGGAGGAAGTGGCGGGTCTGGATTTGCTTGTAAATAGGAAATAAAAGATGGGCGGATCCTGTAGGGGCTTTGGCCATCCCTCTTCTATAGCGGGCAGGACCCCCGATGAGATACATTCCCGAAGAAATGGGTGTTCACAGGTATTCGAAGATGTTCTCTGTTTTAGTCTAACATTCCCGAAGAGTGTCCACAGGTAATCGAAAATCTTAAAATTGATGGATTGAACTTGGGGTAATTAAAGTCCTTGACGTCTTTAAAACACCATTAGGGTCGTGTCTGTTAATGGCTGTCATTACGTCATTAATCTATACCGAAAGTATTTTACGAAATAATTGAAATAATAAATGCCTTATTACAGTTTGCTGTTTATGCTAAGTTGTAATAATACTAGATAATTTCAAATGGGGTAAAAGAGTTAACAATTCACTATATTCTAAGTCGTTATACAATTCCTGTAGACACTATGATTGCGATGCACTGTTAGTATTTTTAAAAAATGAAATTCATAGGCCTACGTAGTGAAATTAATTTGTATTCAACATGTAATCTGAATTCTAATAATGACATCACATTAAAGTTACAGGCTGCAAAAAGTACACATTTTTGCTTCAAATACTTATTATAATTGTTAACCTGGAAAAAACGATATTTAACCTTCAATGCCCAATGGTTTCTTTCATTGCGTTTTTATTAGCAACGTATTAGCAAAAATGTTTCATTTTTTTACATGGTGGGCATTCTTTTGGGTGGATCTTAACTCTTTTTGTCTTTTGTACGTGATTTATATCCATCCCCATATTGTCCCAAATTTTCATTTTCATAGGGATAAATTCTCGTTGCTGCACGGATGACATGAAGAAATGTTTGCTAATAAATCCATATTTTCCCTTCCAGCTTTCGTTTCGAATCATGAAATAGCCTTTGTCTATTGTTGTTTTTACCAAGTTTACTTCTATTGCGAAAATCGATGCTGCCATTTTGTCCTTTCTTTATGAACATAATTTTGGTTGAAATTCTAGGCAAAGAAATTGCATGCTAGAGTCAACTAAGATGTTTTTCTTCATGTGTAAAACAAACTGCTCTTATGCAGCCATATAAGATTAATGACTAACTTTTACGTCTTGCTTTTTAAAATGGGTTAAAACAATAAACAGGGCTAGCTGTTAGAAAGAAATTGCCCTTGCTTTCCAGCAGAACAAACAGTATGGTTTTATTTCATCATTTGCTGCATGCCAAGAAACGTTGTTTACGATTTTGATTTTACTGTGTTGTTTTCATTTCATAAAAAGACCGTTCCAATGATACATGCCCAGCATGGTAAAAAATTACTGAACTATACGTTAGTACATCTCGCATGCTTCCAAAATTTGATATCAAGGCCGTATTTATTTTACCGTGTAGAATCGGTCTTCCGCTATTAAATTTTTTATTTAATGCGGTAAATCATAAATGGTAAAAGTAAATACAACCCTGATATTAAGCATTTGAAATTGAAGCACACTCACATGTGCATGTATGTCAATAATATTTATTTTAGTGAACAGGCCCCCTATGTATACAGGTTCAACTTAAAAAACTTTCATTACTCTTAATTTGTATACGTTTTAATAATGAAGGAAACTAAAGGTGTTTAAAAAAAAAAACGATGAAATGTTCTGAAATAATAGCAATGGCGGGAGCGCCGTAGGCGTTAAAGTTATGGCCATAACTAAAGTAAAGAACTGAATTGTTTTTGCATTTTTATTATTTCTATTGTAAATAATGACGAATTGGAAATATTAATAAGAAGGAAATGATGAAAATCACTATAATAAATGGTGCATAGCATTCAAGGCTACTTGTATTACAAATGATTCATCAGGTTTGAAAGTCCAGTAATTTTCTAACTACTGAACGGGGTCATTAAACGAAAGAGAAGCTCTTTAATTTTGAAATGTGCATACACTCATCTTGTTGACTATTTTAACACATCAAGTGGTAGCTTGACGCTCACTGGTAAAATGGTGACTGACCTATGCAGCAAAGTGTTTTTCAATGTGAAGTATTGATAATGCTAATCCTTGAAATTGCTCTTCCGCTTGGAGTTGTATTCGTGCTTTCAAAGAAACACATATAGAGCATATATAGTGATTTGCAAAAACTTGGATAGTTGCTAGTTCTTGTAACGTATCACTTATTGTTAAATCTGCATTAGGGTTATTGCAGAAAATAGTTTTTTTTAAATACGATGATTCATTTGGAATCACTCTGTATTCGAAGCTTGGGTGACATGGGTCGTTCCATAAACTTCCATTTTCCAAATAACTTTCCTGGAGAAAAGATCAGTATGTGATCCTCTGCTGATGCCAGTGTAACATACAGTGATATCACTGTTTATATACTGATATCAGTATAAAATAGTGCTATCACTGTTTCTGTAATGATATCACTATGTACTGGTTTTTGGGACTACGAATATCAGTATGGTTAGTGATATCACAACATGTGCAGTATCGTCGGCCAATAAGTATCACTATATGTGCAGCAACGTCGGCAAATGTGCACAAATTACAAACATTTGTGCACCAGTGTTGCGGTGGTCGACTGGCCCCCTGGCGGCGACAAGTCTTCGAGCGGATCGAAATGCGAAGCGTGCCGAACATGTTTACACAAGCACGACTGGTATTTCTTCACTGCTGATTTGGCGCTGAGTGTTTTGCCGTGATTTAACCTCGTTCCAAACTCGGTGGCAACGCTTATCGGAAGTTGTTGTTGCGGTGGAGAACGTGACTGCAACTGGTTGGCAGAGCTTTATTGGGCTTGACAGCACTTCAACCATATTGGAACCGGCCTTAAATATCAGCTGCCATGCATTTGTCACACTGTAGCTCTCGTTTTTAGTCCTTGTTGTGCCTGGCACACGTCCCTGCCTCTCTGCCCCAAGGAAGCTGCGTTACTAATTGCTCGACAAACATTGATGGAGGTTTCAATCGATGGACAATGGGATGTTTGACAAGCAATCAATGTGCTCGATGCTGATGTAATTAAAGGCGAAATCTCCCCCAAGTTATGGCATTTTGTTCCGGACTTTTGAGAACGTCGTTTGCTGTCTTTTTCCAAAAACACGTTCAATATTTAATCTCCTGGTATCAGTATCAGTGATTTCATCCACGCTTGAAATACTCCGAAACGCCTTCCACCCCACCCTCCCTCATTACCAAAAATGATCCCAAACTTTGAGTGATGAAATGTTACTTACATGTATATGGTATTTATCCAGATTTGTAGGGTTATTTTTGGAAAAGAGGAAAACTTTGAGATGTGAAAAAAATATTGCAAGCTTTTACCTTGTGCCTTATACTTTGTCTGTACTTAGTGCACGAACACAATGTTTCTTCACATTTAAAAATTTTTCAATGTCAAATTTTGAAATGTTTCCAAAACGGAATTTTCCAAAATTTCACATGGAAAATTTTATGAAGTGACATTGTCTACGGGTAGGCTACTTATTGAACGAAAATCAATGTTCCTTCACATGTTAAGTTTTTCATGTGACATTTTGTAATGTTTTCCACGTCCAAATGTTAAAACATTTCCACGATATTCTGAAAAAGTCTTTGAAGATGCATTCTATAGCTATTTTTATCGACATGTGTTCTCGATGCTCAAATAAATTAGTTTGAATCCATTTGCAATTAAAATGTTCATACGAAATATTTGCATGCTTTTCGATTCACGTTCAAAATTGGCGGCCCTTTTATTGCGTTCTGTTGCCATGCAGGAAAGAAAACTAATAGGTTAATCCAAAAATTAGGTATTTTTTCGATTTTCTTGCATTTCAAAATGACCATATTTTGCAAAAATTCACAACGATCAAATCTTTGTAAGTAGTAACACTCCTATGCATGAACAAGTGTTATTTGGTTATAATTGGAATGTACATGTATAACTGGGAGTATAGGCCCATAGTGATGATGCCAAATCAATAAAGTAAATTAAAACTGAAACCCAGAAACCCATGAAAAGCTTTTTGTTCATTGCGTTGAGCGACAAATGACGTGCTGACGATGTAATAAAACTGTTCATCTCTCAACGCCACCATTTTTCCTAGTTTTTCTTTTTGTATTTATTTTTTTAAGGATCTGGCATGGCCTCTTTTTCCCGCTCTCAAAAATCCTGGAATTTTGGACGCAACGTTAGCGTGAATTTTTTATTTGAATTTCCGGAAAGGGGCTCGCTTTAGGTTCTCGTTAAAAGTGGTTGTTTCATTCAAGAATTCCTTAATTAAATTGACTTCAAATCTTGAATTGACGTTTGTCACGTTGAGTTAGGCATTATCAAAATATTGCCGTCTCGGTCGAACAATGAAATCATGTGATAACATGATTTACATTACTTCATGGGTTGCAAAAACAAGACTAGACGTATAAACGCTTGTCGGTGCTGATTCATCCACTTGGAGATCACCCATTGATCAACCATTGATCCACGCCAGACACCGATGAAGATTTTTTGAGCACAAGTTAACTGCAGACATTATTGCGAGGTAAACGTGTTTCACACATCAGTGAATGAGTTAAATGGGTGTATTCTACTATTTCTAAATGTCCGAAATATTATAATTATAATCCTTCTGTCATCTCAGAAACGAATTTCTTATGTGGCTTTTATCGTGGTAACAGTAAATATGGACCATATATTCCAGATATGGTTGCATCAGAAATTGACCACAATTGGATGCATACACTGTATTAGCCCATTAATATACATTTATGCTAATAAATTGTTCATAGACGTCCACAGAACATGTATGTCAATACATATCCATATACTTTATACAGTATGACCGTATAATATATCAACTTATTTACAGATATGGTGATATTCGTATACATGCATATCTCTGTATGTCTATAACTGAAAAATATACATGTAATACAGTACTTGATAATGAAGTTACCTTGTATGTTATCCTGTATTATATTTGCTTATGGAAAGTGAGCAGCAATACAGGTTTTTTATTTTATCTGCACCACGTTAGACACAATTTAGCAATTCCACTGTTACGGTTTAACTATACTTGTCCAAGCCTTTACGTTCTTTATTCTTCATGTATCATCATGTTTGTGTAATGATGTTATGTGATGAATTTGATAGGCCTATATGGCAAGAAGTTAAAAATCCAATGTTTTTTGCTAATTGTTGCTTCCATCTTTCTGCATTTCCAGCTGTGAAGTGCGACCTGGACCTGAATTCCTCCTGCGCAAGTACAAATTCTTCGGCAACACCAGTTTCGAGCTGTTGCAGTTCTACTACGCTGACCATCGGTGTACCACCCCCACCCACGCGGTGCTGGCAGAGGGCTACCTGCACATGACGGACCCTTCTTGGACTGTGCCCGGAGGAATGGACTCTGACTACTTCCTGTCCAAGGTCCAGGTGAAGGCTTACAGCGAGGACATCGTTGAGGTCTTGATGGCCAGGGCCAACCGCTCGTGTCCAGGCTACGTGTCCAAACCCTGGCACCCCAAGCACTGGTATGCGGTTTACCGCTACGTGGAAACGGTCCTCGAAAGTGCCGAAAATGATGTCGAGGTGACGGAGGACGTTGACTGCCTAGAAGCCTTCCACCTGGTCTTCCACGAACTGCAGCTGCTGAGGACTGAGTCCAGGAAACAGAGGCCACGGAAGTCGAAGAAGGGCAAGGGACGCAGGGTGGAGCTGCTGCTGGGAGACGTTCATCCGGATCCAGAGAAAAGGAACAACTTCCGGCCCACCGGATACCAAGTACCCTTGTTGAAATCTGATCAGGTGAGTGATTACCAACAATTTTGCATGGTGTTCTGAAAATCCTGTCGTATTGTACTGGATATGGTGGAATAAGGGAGCCTAAGGTTGGATGGAAGATAAAAGATATGGCACTCTGAATTAAATAGTAAGTGAATATAAGGTCTCTGTAAGCTGTTGTTGTTGTTGCTATACGTTTTTTTGGAATGGATGTAATCACTACCCATAATGATTAGTTTTGCTATCCAAATATGCCGGTATATCCTTGTATTTTTACATAGTGACAAATGACAGTGTTTGTCAACTTATTTTCAGATAAGGATTTCTGATAAATTTTTGGAAAAAATGCACCTACAAGTACAGTAAACTCGTACATGCCTATAGCCATATCTGTGCGTATGTACCATATTTGAATGAACATACACTGTATATGGATTTGATGGGTATATATGGATGTGAATGTTCGACATAAATGCTTTCATAAGTACATTTGTGGACAATTCTGATCAAATCCTATACATGGTTGGACCTAAGGAAAAAGTGAAACGTGCCTATATGTCCACTAAATTATATTTTCCAGGGATGGAAATATTGACGCATATATATAAATCTGAAATCAGAAATAGTAACCACCTGATAGTAACTTGCAATGCAAATCATATGATAATATTGTCCTTTACATAACATACCATTATGTTAAAATACAACTATTCCTGTCAGTTTTATTATGCCCAATGGGATAACTTTTGCATTCTATTTTCCCTATTCAAACATTCATATCAAATCAGTTTAAGGCACATGCGATGATGCGCCAAATGCAGTATTTTTATTTAATCATGCCATGTAAAAGTTTCCATATGTTACCATGCAAGTAGTCGTATAGGCCTACCTCAAGGCGATGTAGTAATCGTACGAAGTTTACATGTTAGGCAATGTCTGCACAGGTATATGGTCATACTTGGACTCATATAGCCTATGGCTAGACATGGCTCATACATGTATACAGCCATATTTAACTTTTCCACCCAGGTAGTATAGGGATATTTCGTTTCCAATTTATTCATTTACATTTTGTGTTTAAAAAGTTCACCAAAGTATACCCCATTGCTCAGTATTATTATCTGATACATTATTCACTGTATGTATAACAAAAACAATCTGATACTAGAAACGTCCCCAAATGACGATGACTTGCCAGATTGATTTCGTGCCGAAGGAATTACCTACAGTAGAAAAATTCACCCAGTTTTACTAGCGTCTTTGTAATACCAGGTAATCTTTGAATAATCCAAATGCAATATGGAACATAAGCCGATCCTACATGCATCCGCAGACTGCTGAAGAACCATGTTAAATCACTGTGGGTCCCAAATCTACAAGGAGCTTGCCTCAAGCCTTCTCGAATAACTTAAAATTCTGATAAAGGATTCCCAGTGAAGCCAATACAAATTGTACAATTATGCGTAATTACTAAGTAATTTCAGCTGGGGATTGAGAGATTATCACGCTTCTTGGCCGGCCAATACAAAAGTCACTTAGGAATGCCAACCCAAAAACATCCTCTTAAATCAGGTAACTAAGTGACTTATTATTGAATTATACAACGCTGACCTGGAATTAAAATTTCGTGCAAATCGTAAAGAAACCGCTATTGCGGTTGTCAGGTAGTGATTAGAGGGCTTACAGCCGGCATTTCTTGTGCCTTAAGATTACATGGTTTCTGCCTGTTTAGGCTTTTTACCTGTTTGTTACATGCGTTCGGTAATCGATGCCGCAAAGATTACCAATGAGCAATTTGCCAGATTTGAGGCATTCTGGATATTGTTGTCAGGCATGTAACACCCCTGCAAGCGCCTTCTTGACATTAATTGGCCATTTCAAGCTGATAGACGTGAGTTAGTGTACGGAAATGGGTGCGTATGCATAACTTTTTTAAGTTCTTAAATTGTTAGCCTATTTAGCAAGGTTCTAAAAATCGTTTGTCTAAAGTGCCTGCAAATTAAAAATTTCGAAAACACATCTTTTAGCCCAGCCCAAAAGGATACCCGCCATGCAAAAAAATGAAATTTAAAAACTGATTGTAATTTTTGTTACTTATACTTACTGTCGTTTTTTATAATTAGAAAAAAATAGATCATTAATAATAAAAAAAATGAAAACGTTACGCAACATTTTTTGTTCCGAATAGTTGGGTGCCATTATACACCAGTTTTTTTTGATGCACCATATTACATGTTATTGTCTTTAAATTGTTTATATTATTTTAAGCGCGTGGAAGAATTTTTTTACTTATAGAATGTGTTAATGTCTGCAAAGAGTCTGCAGGGCATATTAAATTCCTTGTAGGTAATTAAATTTGCTGTAGGGTCATGGAATTTATGACTTTGCTATCATTCATTACCGAGCATTTTATGAATACCTGAGGTGCATTACGTATTACATTAATGTTCCAAGGTTTTGTCATTTGAAGTCATTTAAAAACCTTATTTGCTTTCATTTAAACTGCTTTAATGCTGTAAATCGTGCGATTGTGTTGTTTATTAATTGGCTAGCTCTACAACGTAATAAATTTGATGGTGAATGCATTTTGAGTTTGATGAATACCGGCGAAGTAATGTATGAATTCGAACTGTCACACGCCTTTTAAGTCCTTTAAAAATCGTTGATTTTTCATTATTAAAGCATCTGCTCATCATTGAATTGAAGGCTATCACAACACGTAAGATGTTTTTAATGAATTTGATTTTCATTGTCCAAATCTGCTTTAATAAACGAATTAAGTGTTGGGTAGAGGCTGAGCGTTGGGCGCAAGGAAATTTGTCTTTAAAAATGTAACTTAAGATTAGGGCAGTAGAAACGTTTTAAAACAACGCATGCATCGTATATCAATATTTAGGACATTTCCTAATGAATTTGATTCCCAGTTTCCATATCTGATTTATTTAACGTATTTAAAAAGGTTCGGGTAATAACTTTTTAAACCTTAAAAAACTATAAAAAAAACCTAAATCGATTAACTATTATTTTGGTCTGTCCATTGGAAGCCCAGTCAACGAATCCTCTACCTGCTTATTTTTGTTTGATCCTTCGACCCCTTTTGCACCCTGTGTGGCATCCAACTGCATGTTATTACGGCCTGACAGACCATTAAAAGCCCCTTTCACAGCCAGCCCAGTTTGTGGGAGGCATATTTTAGTGCGCTTTTTGAAGATGGACCCAAACATCTCCGTGGGGTGCCCACCCCGGCCCAACCCCTCGCTTGTCAGGCCTGGCCCCTGGCCAACTCAGGGTCGGATTTCTGGAACAAAACTGCCCGTCGCACTAAATGCTGATAAATTGGGTTTCCCAGCCGCTTTTGGGGTCGCTTATCCGCTTTATCTGTCCGCATAACTCACGCTGGGTTAAGTGGGGCCCACTGGGACGCCAATTCCTTCCTGTTTGCATAATATGGTTGGAAATGGACCGGAATCTCGTTTTGTTCCATGGCTTCGAACGTTGTCTTCGATAATGGCCATGGGTGAAATGTGGCCTCTGGAATGAATGATGCCCTATCCCGAAAAGATGAAGCTGATGGGGTGATTTTCAGGGGTCCTTCATTGTTCGTTGAAAAACTAATTCGGATGACAACATCACTTGGATCTAGGAGTGGCAAGTGTCCATCTGGGCGAACAATTTTAACCTCCTCTTAAATAAAGTCATACATGTACATGGGGTTATACATGTGTATGCCGTAGCTGACCATGTATGAGCCATATTTGGCTATATATTGACAGCAGAATCTATGGCATCTTTAGATAAGACGATATACACTGTATATTTATGGCTGCATGCTTGGCTATGCATTTGTATAGAAAACATGAATTACAAAATTTTTATTCAATATGTAAGTTTAGAGTTGAAACAAGTCGGCATTAAACGATAAACTGAACTTTGCTTGCGTTTTTTTTTCACTTAACATTGCCTGAAGTATTGTTCTTTTTTGTTTATGTAAACTTGTTAATGTTCGATACAACCTGTTGTGATTTTTAAAAATTATGCATCACTAAAAATTTCCTCCTGAAATATCTTTTAATAACAACGTACGGGTAGTAATGAAAATGTGGTCTAACCTGTATATTTATTTTATTATACAGTATATTAGGTTTTCTACAAAAGACAATTTGATTGCTGCTCACTTCTCTTAGGCCTAAGCAAATGTAATGCATGTCAATACAATTTTTACTTAAATATAGCTTAATGTGTTTTCTTCTTGAGGTATGCCATGTATGACCATATCTGTAAATTTATTTACACACGGTATATGGTCCTACTGTAAGTAAGAACGAAAAAACATGAGTGGATGTTTATGGACATACTGTATATGGATTTTATGTAGATATAAATAGTATATGGGGATATACATTGTCCATTTAGTGACTGATTTCTGCTCGAACCATGTATGGAATAAGTCAAATATGTCCATATTTAATTATTACAACCCGGAAATCTCAAGATGCTAAGTGACAACCAGGAGCAATTTTATAAAATACCGATTATTTTTGTTTATTTCTGTTTGCACTTGTTAAATACATGTATTTCTGACAGGACTTCTTGAAATCTAGTAAACAAACCTAACATTTATCAAGATTTTTTATATTCAAACGTTTCGCATCTTTTTAATCGGAACCCTGACAATTTAGTGGTGAAACTTGAATTCATCACAAGCGAATGGGTGATTTTGTTAAAAGCGATACTTTACAATCATGTTACGATGTACATGCATATCTCATACTTAGCGTTTGCGAGAAATACACACGTTATTCTTAATATCGCATACCTGTAACTGATTTATTTATAAAACATGTTTTTTTTAACAACATCGATAACGTTTATCGTTTACTCTGAATTATTCAGGCCAATTTTTTGTTAATGATCACGTTAATTACGTTAATTTCATATTTATGCCAAACAATTTTGTTAACTACATGTAACCGAGCATTTTCACTCTAGAAAACATAACAAAGGGTATTAATTTGACAAAGTTTCGTTTCAAATATAATATCGACCTGTATACAGTAGATTATGCAAATACATGTAAAGATGTTCAAATGAGCAGTAATGTATGCTTTCTGGTAATTATATAGAAGATAAAAAAGCATGCATTACATACAGTATGTCGTATCAAGTTTATTTTAGAAATGTTACAATTGAAGGTAAAGAGATAACTCAGATAAGGACCCTTTTGTCAGCTCCTATAAACCCCATTAATATGTAAAAGAATGCGCCTAAAAGTGAATTTTGTTATGAATGCTCCAAGGAATGCGAGGTTCAGTTTCATGTACAGCTGAAACGCTAAACAGACGTAAATCTTATTTGTTAAAAAGTGTATTTTTGTTCCCGAGGCTGCGGCGCGCAATCCATGGCTGCCAAAACGTAGATAGGCCATGGTTTAAATTCTCCAGGTCGAATTTCCATTAATAGCGCAAGAAGCTGAGCGGCACTTGTGCCCCGGCTCGTATCTTATCATCAGCTGGATTTAAGTGCTTGAATCCATTTAAGCCAGCTCTTTAATTCATCGCCCCCTCGCAAGTTTTAGATGCCATGAAATTCGTTGCTTGGGAAGTCAAGTTCACAAACAGGTGCCTCACATATTTTAAAGATGAACTTAGTTTATTTAAAAACGAGGCGTTAAAGGAGTTGCTTAGTATATCATGACAACATCATTCCATTCAGTTGGTGGCCACTTGGATATTTTGGTTATTTATTTAGTTCCTTTCTTACAATCTATCATGTTCTTCCATCCATATGATTATGTATAGTTATCTACATGTGTCTCCATGTAATTTTTCAATATAATACGATGATGACATGACTATTCATCTTATAACCGTGGTATGGATCTTCAACATTTTCGCATTAAATTTGTTTGTCAATATTTATAAAAGGTCCTACCTTAAAGTTTCGTATCCAAATGAAGAGATAATCAATTTGTCTTGTTTTAATCCCTTGGGGTCTTGGGCACATTATAACCCGTGCCTGCAGTTCGCGCAGTTACTGAATTTTTCTGAACAACGAAATTTCCCTTGTGAAAAAGTAAATATGGACCATATATGACTAATTCCATATATGGTTAGATTTGAAATTAGTCACGAATTAGCGATATACGCCCAAATGACCATGTACGTGTATGTTAATATATTCACAGATATGGTCATTTATTTATCGACGGTGAAGAGCAGCAACCTTCTATGTCATTCTATGTCATTTTCTACAGACAAATAGACCTGTAAATTACCTTTCTTTCAGCTGGTAAAAACTATTTTTCTATAAACATTTCTTTTTGATTTAGACCACAACACGGCTATGTCAAGCGTTGGAAAAAAACGCCCCATGTCAGACATAGGATGGACATAGGAGGTGGTTTAAATTACTACATGATGCTTAAATTAACAAAAATGATAGTTTAATTGATAAAGATAGGATACCATAAATATCTTTCTCCTAAAAACGATCCAGTTTTGACATAGCAGCTTGCTGAATTTCTGCAAATCATGACAATGAAGTTGAAGATTGCTGTTCTTCACCTACTCATCAATTGGGACTCTGTCTGTATGGCACTTGTTACACAATTCTTCAGGTACAAATAGTGAAAACAGTGTGTAGTAAAAACGTCAACATCTGAACCACTTTCAAATAGATATATATTAATAAATAGGACAGTATGACAATGGAATAAATACAATGAATGACTGTGAAGTGAATCAGATTTAAAACTACACCAGAACTCTTAAAAGTTCATCTTGTTCGATTTAATACTAATACCTTCTTCGTCTGCTTGCAGGTGAAGACGTCTGCCATTGGCAGATTGGTCTTCAAGGCCACTGATGTCTTCCCCCCAAACCTGCGATCCCGCGTGGTTCCCCTGCCACTGCAGCTGCGAGGCGAATGGACCAGCACCCGGTGCGAGACCCGGCCCTTCAGCATGTTCCTCATGCGCAGGCTCTCCTTCTACGAGGGCCCCCAAAACGCCTGGAGAGGGGAGTATCAGTACTTCTTGGACTCCAGGTGCCGAAAGCCACTCTTCGGCTTGGTCTTCCAGGGCCACCACTCTACAGGCAATGTCTCCGAGGCCGTGGAGGGAGCCTCTGATGTGGACTTCCTCATCGATTCCCTGGCCCTGACCGCACACTCCCAGGGCATGGTAAGCAACCTCAACGGACACACTCCTGGATCCTGTGGCAGGCCTGGTGATTGGAGATTGGGGGTGCCGCAGGACCTCACAACCACCGGGGGCTGCTCAGGTCTGGGGCTCAAGGTCCCCAGCAGGGAACTGGAGATCTCCAAACTGGAGATGGACCGCCAGGGCGATTCTTGGCTGTACATTGGTCAGCCCAGCAGCTATGTCCTTGGAGGTGGAAGGCCAACGTCTTACCAGCTGCCCTTGCTGCAGTGCAAGGAACACGCCAGGGAGGAAATGGAGAACACTCTGTACCAGCTGCCTGGAGGACCCATCTTCAGCGCTAGATTGCAGGCTGAGAAGGATGCTGCCAGCACTCAAGAGGTGTTCCGGTTTGCTACACTCCTGACTTTGGCATTTCTTAATGTGCATTGGCAGTTTTGGTGAAGGCCAACCTCACGAATCTATTCGGTTAATTTTTAACAAGGAAAGAGGAATCCCACATGATGTTGGGATATATTTTCAGCAAATATATGATAATATGTGACAACATATTCTAAACACAGACCCATTAATTTTATACGGTTGAAATATACCAGAAATATCATGAATTGGGACTCTGCCCTTATGTTACCTGTTACATAATTCTTCAGTTATAAATAGTGAAACCAATGTACAATTGTATAGTACAAATATAATGGTAACGTATGATGTGAATCGGCTAAAAATAGATATTAATATAACTATGGAACAGTATAGCAATGGAATTAATTCAATGAACGATTGTGAAGTGAATCATATTTAAACTACATCAGAACTCTACAAAAAAATTATATTGCATGCAATAAATTTCAAAATACATTCTGACATATGCGTTAAACTATATAATTTTAAAATGTATGGCAGGATATATTTAAAACAATATTAAATGCAATATAATTCCTGATATATTACGTAATATACTAAAAATCCCAATTAATGATATTTATAGTATATTTCTGATATGATAATGGTAAATGTTTAGATTATTTTGTCACATATTATCTGAAATATTTTTAAATACATGTATATCCGAGCATCATGTGGGATGGGAAGTCAATATGCACTGTTCTTAGTCTTCTAAGATATAAAATTGCACTTGGATGCCGCTGCTTTGCTCCCTAATCTCATACTTCTCTCCTATCGATGTGTTTTGTGCATTTTATTAGATTTCATGTCACTTTTATAGCAATTGGTTTTTGCAACGTCGATGTGATTCAGATTCATTTTTCAATTCAAATCATTATCCTACAGTCGGCAAGGATATACCATTTGGTAGGGTGTGTAATCCCATGTTATTATCTCTTATTTGTTTAGTTTTTTTTATTAATCGGTTACCACCGCATTTTGATAGTCATTATCACAATTTCCAAACTGAAAACTGAATTTCTGTCTGTCTAAAGAATTCCTACGTCTGATGGCATGCAACAATTAAGACCAATAGCCATTGTCCTGATAACCAAGATTACGTCTGAAACTCATAGTTGTTTAATATCGAATTATGAACGCGTAAAAAAAGACACTTCACCTTAAATTATTCTAAACGTTTTAGGAAAATTGATAATCCTTGTGCTTTTTTCGGGTACATTAGGATATTGTTGAGCAAAAAGGATCCCATCATGCATAAAATTACACATTTTTGCTTCAGATACTTATTTAATAATTTGCGTGATTTTTCTAATTTGAGAATATTTGGTTTGTTTATAAAATTGAATTAAAACGTTATGTGATCTCCGAAAACGAGTTTTTCTCTCAGTGAAACCTCCCATCTCACGTTTACTTTTGAAAAATTTAATATTTTCAAGTTATATACATGTAAATAACTCAGACCCTAGTGGACAACCAATTCTACATGGGGGAAAAATACATTTAGCAATTGCAAAAATGTGTACTGGTTTTGCATAGTGGGCATTTTTTAGGTCGGACTTGCAACCTTTCAAAGCTAACGCATGTACTCTTATTTGATGAATTATTTATTTAGGTTTGAAAATGTGCACAATTCCCATTTTATAAGTTAAATTATAAATAATTAAGTTTACTTCCACAAGAAGCATGCTTTGTACGATAATATAGTGACCGCATCATGCGACCAAGCACGTCAACAAATGTTGAGAAATCATTTTCATAAGTGTATATGAAATGTTAACATTAGAAACTAGTTGTTTCTTAACAGATGGACTTAGCCACTTTGTAGCCTATTTCATATTTTAGAAATGCAGAAAGTACGGTATGCCAAAACAGTTATTGAAAATACCACTTTCATGTTTTCGAATAGTTGGGCATATATGTGACTCTTGAATTTCTTTTTCTTAAATAATAATAATAATAAAACAATAAAAATTGCGACTCATTTTTTTACTAAATGTATCCCAAAATAATGTAGGTACAGTGCGTATTGATGTTAACAAGAATGACTTAAGAAAACGGTTGCTACCTCACTTTGCTGTAGTGCATTTCTAATGTGTCACATCTTTTTATCTTTAAAGTATACACGAGTTGCAGCTGAATGACTTGTTTTCTTTAATTTCTGTGACATATTAGCATCTATAAATAAAATGTTAAGCAGGCAATTTAGCGATGCCGTGGACGTGACGTGTGACAATGTGAGCATAAATGAACGTGCTAATCCAAGCTAATTCAGCTTGAATAAATTATTTGGCATTGCTTCAATTATCTTTTCTGGACACCATTTTGTGTTTGGGGAAAAAAGCAATCAGGAGCTCGAAATCGCAAGCAAAATCACAAGACATTGATTGTAATTTTATGTAATCAATTTATTCGATTCGAAAATCGCTGATCGGTAACTACACACTTGTTGCGAATCCCACCCTGTTGTTTCCCAAATCGAATTCGGTGTAGAATGCCCCGATGAAGACATCGCCCAAAATCCAGAGGGGACCTGCAGGGGGTGAGATGTCAAGCCCCATGAAGCCACTGATGCAAGTAGTGACACCGTCTTCGGTTTCCTAAATGTTCGACGAAAAACGCAAATTAGACATAGTTAACATTTGAAACAATTTGAATTTCTCACGGAGTATCGAAAGTCCTTGTGCAATTCATGTTACATGTACAGATTATTTTCTATTGTGGTACGGCCCAGTAATGCTCTGATCCCAATGATCAAAAGTGGATAAAAAATGCATAAAAATGGCAACAATTTACCTTTCTTTTTGACAATGATAAAAAGGAATCTTAATGCTCCTAATATAAGGCTATTCTGGTTCAAAAACTTAATAAGTCTAATTTAAGTCTCACCCAAACTGCGTATCTTAAAACCATTTTAACTTTTTTCATTTTTGTGGAAATGTTTACTATGACATGTATGCTTCATTAAAATTTTCTAAGAATAACATAATTATGAAAAACCTGTTAAAATTCATGACATGTGACTAGGTTTTTTTTATAGAAATTTTGGAGATATGTGAGCAATCCGATTATCCGCTATTTCAAAAATGATGGACCTGTTTTTTGAACATTCATCCCCCACGACGTTCCCAATTGCTATTAATTTTAAAAAGAGCTAAAATTGTGGTATACAATGCCTGATCCAGTTATATACAATTTTATACAGTTAAAGGCAAGTTTATGAATATGTGTGTAAAATTTAGGGAATCTTCATGCTTAAATAAAAATTACCAACGGTGTATCTCCTGTATTGATATTCCTCGACTATTATTTATTTATTATTATATTATTAGTTTCGAAAATTTGCCTGAAAGCATGGAACATGCATTTGCACATTTGGGCTGCTTTATCTGCAGTAAGTAAGATCTGAATAATACTACCACAAAAACTAGAATGAACATATTTTCTAATCCTTATTACCGTTTGCAGAATCATTTTTTTCAAATAAACCAGCTCTCTTTAAGGATTTTACTGTATAGTATAGCTTTAGAAAGAGGTAATAACCCCACTACCATTCCGTTAATGTTCATGTTGTTTCACATATGGTCATAATATAAGTAAGTGGAATCTCAGGCTCAATTTTAGGCATCAAATACTACACAGGGTTCCCACAGCTTTGGTAAAATAAAATTCCCTGACTTTCCTAAGTTTTCTATGCTTAAATTTTTCCGTTTTCCCTGACCTTAGGGTACCCCATCGATCAAACAATAAGTGAAAAGAATTTGTCTTTGGGTATAAATAATGTTTTACAAAATTTGCTTTGAAGTGTTAATATTTTTTTTTAAACGGACGGCAAAAACTGTTGAAAGCAAAGATCACAACTCATGTAATCTGGAATAAATTTCGGTAAAAAAATTGCATATAATTATTAATTAAAGGAACGCCGTAGGCTAAAAAGTAAGTGAAAAACCCTGCACGTTTTTAATAATTTTCAAAAATCCCCTCTCTTTCCCAGGATTCCTGACTACAAGTGGTATTTGTTATATTGCTTTAATTGTTATTTTCTTACCTGTAGGATGTACTGGTCAGGTGTCATCTCGAAAGCTTTTCCTGCCAGAGTGATTGTCAGGACTGGAAAGTCGGGGATATTTCGGCATGCAACAACGTACTGGGAAAAAATGAATTGGAAATCGTTATTTGGAATGTCCGGAAGGTGAAAAATGAGGATAACAACAGCGTCTTTACCTCTCCAGTTCCGATCACTTCAATTCCCCCCAAGATCTTGTTGATCGCATCGACTTCATCAGACGGCCCAGTCAACACAGAGGTCCCAGTATCGGCGATGGCCTGGCATCCTCCTTGGCAAAATGTTTGGCTCTCACCTGCAAAGCTCACTCTGAAAAATGTTGAAATGTTTTAAATCCATGCAGGTAAGTTGGCAATTGTAAACCTGGTTGCCACAATTTTTGCGGAAAAAAATAGCGAATTACAGTGAAAAGCTGCCTTTATAATTTATGAAAACTGGTCTTTAAAAATGAACTATTTCAAAATGAATTTCAAACGAATTTCTCCCCACTTGGTTTTATGTTTTGGTTTATTACCCGTCCATGTTAAATTGCCAATATCCTTGTTTGGACACTGGCAAATAGGTGAAATCTCCGGTGTAGTGTTCAGGATTGTTGCCTCCAAAGTACAATTCACCGCCGTTGGGATCCTCGTAATCTCTGCCAAAAAGCAAATCAATGATAAATGAATAAATAATAATAATAATACATTGAAATAAACATTTTATGCAACTTAATCTTTCAATTAGCAACGCATACCATTGCGGCAATTCAGAAATCGGATGTTAAAAGTATTTTTTGAAACCTGTAACGATCCCAGTCTTGTTTTGTCTAACGATAAAAAATGTGCTGAATTTAATCAAATACTTTATCCTATAAAAAGGAGAATTTTGAAAGTATACATGTACATGTATATAAAAACTTTCACAAATTTTAACATTAGGGGACTGTTTTCCCTCTCTACTGCATCCTATGAGCATTATTTAATGTTAATTTAATATTTAACTTCAAATTTTTATTTTCAATGCTTTCACGTTGCATTTCACATAACAAAAATCACCGACCTGTTCAGCCAAAATGAAAATACAGGGTCGTCAACCAGGCCCTGGGCAATCATGTTGTAAAAAGGAGGGGTGACTCCATTGACTGCAATATTGGCATAGCCAAGTCCCAAAATTCCATCAAAGGCAGCGGCCACAAAGGTTACTCCAGGCTCCTCGATGGCTTCGGCAAATGTTTGGCCAATAATAGCAAGTCCAGCAATCTTCAACCAGATATGAAACCCGAATTAGTTTTCTAAACTGTTAATACATTTGGTTACACATATTCGAATTCGTATTCCTATTCAACAGTTTTTTCAAGTTTATTTTTTATAAACAAGCAGAACATTTTACAATTATAAAAAATAGCTTAGACCGTAGTGGATAGCCAATTCTACTCGGGAAAAACTAAATTTAGCATTTATGATAAATATCTGAAGCAGAAATATTTAAAAAAGGTACGCATTTTGTATGGTGGAAGTGCACGCGGTATGTGTTATTCATGACACCAAATACGCTTTTATAAATATTATAAATGACTACAAAATTGTTTCCAAAAATTTCATCATCAAAGTTGCAGTCTTGCCCACGGTTCTAGAATATCTCATCAAGTACGTTTGCTGAAGAATTCAGCAGTCAAGAAGCTCCTACTGAGATATTCTGACACGTTGACGTTGTCGTACCTTTTTTTAAGTGTTTTTCGATTGATTTTTTTTCTCAAACATTTTTCTGTCTGTCGGGTTTGGGTTTTTATCATGCCGCTTATCATTTTGATCAAGGACTCAGATATCAGTGAAAACTGACAAAACTCAACAGCAGAATGCGGAATGCTCTTTTTAAACGTAACCATTGACCCGACTTGATTGGCTTCGAGGACGAGGTGGGTTGCTTACCGTGTTCGTGTCTGTACTTAGGAATCCCGTCAAACTTCCTGTCCCATAATGAATTTCGAAGTTAGTTCCGTTTGGCTTGTAGGTGCTCGACTGCGTGCTGTCGTACTTATTGTGGATTTCTGGATTAACGAAAGCTTTTGTCATTTGTCATTGCTGATTATTCAGTTTCTTATTAAATACAAATGGAGTGCTTTAACGGATTGCTGATAGGCCCCTGATTAGATACATGTACAGTATATCCGAATGGAAATCTCATACTAAAGTTTATCTTCAGGCGCTTTTTTATGGCAAAACTTCCTGATAAATTTATGTCACTGCATTGTACTATTTGAGGTCTCGGTTTTCAATCACATTCGTCTATGGAATATCATTTTATTATGTTTTAAACTCAATAAGAAGACTATTTCAATTTCAATAGATATAGATTTGAGAGTTCTTCACATTATCTTTACATTACATTATCAAATCAGAATGTGGAATGTCAATGAATTCTATTTTTCAATTAACTAAGAACATTTGCATGTGCCTCAAACCCTATTTACTATAAAAAGGAAAATAATCCAACACATTTTAGTCATTTTCCAGGAAACGTAATAGAGGCCAACTTATTAAAATTTACAATTGAAGACCTTTGTTTTTTTGGGTTTTTTTCTCCCAAAAAGCAAGAAGAAAAACTCCGTCTAAGGCATGTCCATTATGTATGATTTTTTTTTTCAAAGAGAACATTTTTGATGAAGAACACTGCACTCACTTACTTGGGCTGTATTTTTATAATTTATTTGTAAAAGATTTGCCTACAGCCTAAGAACTCTCTTAATATGTATGAAGTAACTTTGAAAAGATTTCCAAAAATCTGCTTACTTATAATCTTAATGGAATCTTAATATAATAATTATTATAAATAACTTTGAAAAGATTCCTTAAATTTCAACATTTTGACAAGTCACAAAACAATATATATGCCCCAAGCGTTTGTGATAAAGGTATGTTGATAAGTAAATTTGTAAAGCAAAAAATCACAGTAATACATACGACAAGCTATGTTCGATTCTGGGCACTGACTCGAAGGAACCCACAAGTTCGAAGATCCAGTATCGAAAACAACATTGAAGGTCTGCTCAGGAGTGCCGAGGCTGATTTCGCCATAATATTGGGCCTGTGATGATAAACGACAAATATTACTGCGATTCACATGTATGGAATTGGGCTAATTAACAGATGTCTATAGTTAAGGGCATCCAGAATAGACCCCTTTTAGTTATGCTAGCGCCACCTACTGTATGTCTTTTCTGGGAATTTTTTTCCCATTTATAAGTACATATAATAGCTTAATGAGAACACCTAATGTTAAATACATGTATATCCTTTTGTTAGTTGGTTTTGACGTTGTATGCTCTTTTCTTTTAAAGTAAATCGGCTAATATTCAATACCGAGCTGTCCTTTAATTTCGCCTAAATAAGTTAGTTGTTTCGTTTAGAAAATTAACTTTTTAAAATTTTTTGTTTCACATTTTACTGTGTTAGAAACACCGATATTCCACTTACGGTATGTCATGACAAAATAGCCTCTAACAACTCGTTATTGACGTATCCGTACTCAGTTGGTTTAAAAGTCCTATCTTAAGGGTGTCAAGGCGGATTTTAATTTCTAAAATGCAGTATATAAACGTATATACACTGTAAGTCCGGATTTTAAACTCATTTTGATGCGTTTCAAAATGCACAGCATGCACCGAACGTATTTATGATATAAATAGTGTTTTAAATACGTGCTACTTAATGTCCTTGTATACTTTCTACAGTAATGTATTCGGTAGTGGGGTGAGGCAATCTGTCTCAAATTCTACACGTAAGTGACAGTCCTACAAATTTAGAAAAGTCGGAAGAACTGAAGGATGATTGGGAAGGATACACGGTCGTGGCCCATTACCGAAGTACTATCCCAGCATTCACCTGGAAATGTTGTGGAAACCACGAAAACCACAATTAGGATAGCCGACCCCGGGATTTGAACACTGGCCTTCCGAATGCCAGGCGGACCACTAAACCACCTTGCTTGATAAAAGCTGGATTAGAATGCGCTGTGAAAGTGTGATTGTTTTAAAAAATCTATATACAATTGTACATGTATTTATGGAGCTACGGATTTCAAACATTCTCGATTTGTTACTCCAAAATGCAATCTGAATCACATTGTTTTTATCCCAATCCTAAATCCCAATCCTGGTATTGTTGTCCATAAATACGTACGGTAAATAAATATCTGGTAACATATGCTTAGTAATTTCCATTTCAGTTATGTGTTACTTTGGAATAAGTGCGCATTCAAAACGCATTTTTTAAAAGCCTTTTAAATTTTTTATTTCTTATCAAAACATGTATGAAGTTTGGATATTTCTAAAATACTTTAATCTTTATTAAAGCTTTTTTTAGATGTTTAAGGCGTGATTCCATAGAAACTTGTAGCATTTCGTAAATGTTCTTTGCAAACCATGCATGAACAAATGCATTAAATTCCATTAGGATCTAGGCGTGTCTTTTAAACAATAATTATTTAGCTGTTATCATCAATGATGGTGTATTTAAATAATGTATTTGGTCCTTTGGACTATCTATCACTGAGTTTACTTACATCCAAGTAGTTGATAATCGGTTCAGGGGTGTCCTTCAGGTTCCCCAAATTGGAGTAACGCCACTTCAGAAACTGGGTGGCGCTAGTAGTCTTCCTCAGTGCATTCCTCGGTCTGGGCATGCGGCGAAGGGGTATCCTGGAATAGCCATTGTGGCCAGGTATGAAAATTCGTCCAGGCTTAGCTTATTTTCCCCATTTCGGAACCAGATGCTTACCTGTGGAAACCTGCCGCAGTAAAGGCCAGCAAAGCGGCCAGCGAAAGCAAGGCGAAGCCCAAAGAAAGCTTCATTTTAGAACGATATCAATCAAGGATTTTTCGACAAACAATGATGGAAATCGAACAATTCACTCGCTGTACATCTCACCTTTCAAATCAAGATCGAGATAATTAACGAAGAGTCATGTCGGGAAGTACTGTAATCGCGATTAGATACAATTAAACTCGGATCGATTGTGGGACGAGGAAATTGCATCATAGCCCTATCAGCAATTTTTTGAGTGAGTGATAATGTCCTTTTTTTGACATAGTTGTTGGCATTGCGAAACATTCCCGGAAAAGGTGAAAATTTGGGAACCAAACTGCATTTGCTTTGTGACGAATTCTGTCTGTTTGCATTCACAATTAGCACAACTGATGAATGGCTGACTTTTTGGACACTCTGTAGATCGCGATCGATTTAGAAGTTGTCTAAACGTTGTTACGGTTTATCAGTATGATTATCATTTTAAGTCTCTTGCTAGAAAAAAGCTTCTAAGTGAGAACACTCTGTCTCAATATACAGCAAAACCTGGCTATAGTGACCACCCAAATGGCCGAACAAAATCGGTCACCTTACTCAGGTGGTCAATGTTCTATTCTATTTGATACCCTGCAAGCAGCATATTAATGCCATGTGGTAGGGAGGTCAATTACTTTAACCTAAATTTAATCACATCAGTGAGATTACAAATTTGGAACAGTCGATAGAATTGAAACGCGATTGGGAAGGGGTATTCCCTTCCCAATCGCGTTTCAATTCTATCGACTGTTGGCCAATTCCAGAGGAATTACCGCAGCATTCGCCTGAAATATTTTGGGAACCACAAAAGCCACAATTAGGATAGCCGACCAGGGATTTGAACCCTGGTCTCCCGAATGCGAGGTGGACATACTGTCACTAAGTCACTTTGCAATATATCAGTAAGTTTAAAAAAAATGTATATAATGTATACACCTAAAGTACAGTAGTTAATCATCATCGCTTTCATTTAAAATTAACGTGCGCGTGTATTTATTAAGTTTTTATTTAAGATTTTAACGTAATTAAGATTAAGTTCTTTTAATGGAAGTGTGAAATGTAATTTTATATCGCATCAGCAAAATCAATAGTACACTGAACTAATTTTTACAACCAAGTTTGATCTTGTAGTAAAGAACATACCAATAATTTGACTAAATTTACTAAGCTTTTACTTGAAATTACAGTACATGTATGGAACTTACATTTTGAAGATAGTTTACAAAATTGTCCAACCAATTCACAACTTATTATGGTTACTCATATGCACTTGAAGGGAAATTTCCCTATAGGCGCATTTCCCTGACTAATCCCCGTACTATCTAAACCCGCGTACTTAAAATAATATTTTTGCACAAAGAACCCTTTAGCGGTCAATATACTAATAAACACTAAAGCTTATTAGTATATAGGCAAGCGGTAAATATAGCGAAAAAAATTAACATAAGCGATATAGGCATTTTCAAGGGACCCTACAAGATCGGTCAAGGTAGCAAGGCCATAAAAATGACATTGTTGAGAGGTTTCACTGCACATGTAGATGTAAATTCGATTAGGTTGAAACTGTGAGCCACTTCCCGAGAGCCAACAATAGGTCTGTCCACTTAAATGAGAGCCAGGTGCTCTCATTGGTTCTTGAAAGTAACTCGCGATAGCGCTGTCACACTCAACAATGTCATTTTTATGTTGTCATGACTAATGATTGCGTAAATCCGCTATAGACATAAAACTCGGCCAAAAAAGCCAAAAAAAAAACATGTCCACCGCCAGGGACGCGCTCGGCGTTTACTGCCAAGGTCCCGACGCCTGCTCATTTGAAGTCACCAGTGATACCAGTTATTTTACGGTAACATACACGTACAACACATGAAGTGTATGCAATATCTCCGAATCATGCATACAAATTCACAACATGTTGTTTGCCAAGACGTACTAAACCCAATTATACCGACATCGTAGGCTATAGAAACCGCGCACTTCGCTTGCAGAGCTGCACTTTTGATCACCGACAGAAGGATTAGCACATCAAGATCAGCCACACTGCGTTCCATACCCAAAATGAACATCTCGGAATCGTGCTACTACGACATCCCTTCGCCGACCTACGACCGGCACCTCTTCGCCTTCGAGAAAAACTTCGACTACTGGGGCACCTTATTCTGGTTGATGGACCACTGGAAGATCTGCTACTACTTCATCGGCGTCTACCTGGCTGCCATTTTTTGCGGTTACCATCTTATGAAATCCCGCAAGCCGTTCCATCTGCGCGGCCCGCTCTTTCTCTGGAACTCGGGCCTGGCGCTGTTCAGCATTGCGACCACCGTCCGCTGGCTACCGGAAATGCTCTACATGATCGTCAGCTACGGCTTCTACGGCACGATGTGCGAGCCTGGACCGCAGCAGCACAAGCAAGCGGCCAGTATCTGGGCGTACTGGTTTATCCTCTCCAAAATCGTGGAGCTGGGCGACACCGCCTTCATCGTGCTGCGCAAGACCCCTCTGACCTTCCTGCACTGGTACCACCACGTCTCGGTGATTCTGTTCGTTTGGTCGAGCAGCGCCTACCCGTCCGCCATGCAACAGCACTTCGCGTTGGCCAACGCGATGGTGCACTCCGTCATGTACTCCTACTACGCCCTGAAAGTGCTTCGGTTCCGTATCCCTCGCGGGGTCAGCATCGCCATCACCTCCCTGCAGTTGCTCCAGATGATGGTGGGCGTGTTCCTCGCCACCTACGCGTACTGGGCCAAATCGCACAACCCGGACTGCTGTGTGTTTGACCAGGCTATCGTCATTGCCGCCACGATATACGCGTCGTACTTCGTTCTCTTCATGAACTACTTCGTCCGCGTCTACTTCGGGAACAAAGGGTCGATCTTCGACGAGAAAGGGTCCATCAAAAAATTGTCGTGAAAATGCCACAGGTTGCGATTAAGTCCTTTTTGAAACACCCTGTATAATCAAACTACTCCTATGTAAAATACAGTTTTGAACTATTTTTATTTTTAACTAAACTTTTGATTATCCGGCGAATTCGATTATTCGAGCTTTCATTGTACTAAAAACTTCACATTGTAAGACCTACAGTAAACCCTCAACATTCGCCGCTTCGGCATCCGCGTTTTAAATATTTGCGGGTCGAAGAATGTGGAAACAGCTTTAAGATCCACAACCTCAACATTCGCGATTCAAGGCTGAAATAGTGACGAAGAAAGAAAAAATTCAATGACTTGATTAAAAAAACGCTAAAAAATGAGATCTGTTAACATCAAAGTCTTCCTTTGACATTATTAAAAAAAGCACTACAAAAATCCTCACTGGACCTGTGGCGCACTGGGTTCGCAAAGCGAAATACTGGTGTCCATTGGAGAGGTGAAAGTGATAGGGACTATCGAGGGTATGAAACTTCGTGCCCACTTGAAATCTGAGAGTGAAATTATAATAGTCTTGTCTCATTATATGTATGCATGTACAGTAAAACCTCCGAATACGTCCGTTATTTGGGGGGGGAGGGGGTAAATTTTTATTTTTGAAAAAAAAAACATCACTTAACGAAATGTCAAAATTACTAATTAAACTAAAGGAAATAAAT
>JAQIXS010001131.1:0-33482 GCA_034700785.1 Rossiulus vilnensis | reverse complement strand
AAAAACACCCACTTTTGTTTAAAATAATTAATTTAATATAACTTCGAGGACTAATGACGTCAATAAAACCCTTGCATGGCGCCCTGGGTTTGCTGAACGGGGTCCCAACACCCGAGGCAATATGCCTTTTTCGTTCTTTTTTTTTTGGTAATTCCGAATAAGTTACGATAAAATATCATCCAATTGTCTTTGAAATACGATGAAAACCGATATGGCGACGAATTGTTGGAGACTCACGGCGTTGTCTGCGCCTGTCGCCACTGTTTGGCGTCCAATTTAAAAAGGGCGAAATTATTGGTCTGGAAATCGATCGATTTGCCTGTGGGCAACACAAATCCCAGTCTTGACCACAACAACTCGTTAAAGACTAGTGGTCAAGTTCAATGACTGTCTAAGCGCTTAAAACAAGTGCGCCCAAATACTTATTATAATTGCTAAATTTATTTTTCCACAATATAGATCTGGTCGTTCACCAGGGATTCAGCTTTGGTTTATAATTTCTAAATGGCCCATTTATTTATAAAATAATTAAGACATTTTCGGGGGAAGGAAGAAAGTTATGCAACCCGCATTGCAAATATGCATTGCAGGAAAGCCCGTTTTATGGTCGCGTAACGTTTTTTTTTTTCTTCTTCAAATTTCTTAATTTTTTTCTATAAATAAACGGGACATTCGGAAATTATAAACATGAATTGAAACTCTGGAGAACGACCTTACGTATTCGCTGTATTTCCAGAACCAAAGAAGTATAATAAAAACTACCCTAAAAGCTATCTTAATGACCATTAGACTTCCTTCCTCCTAAGTCTATCGTTAAATACTTTCTGGCGTCCACCTAAAATCCATCGTTTCAGCTATTGGCGCTTCCCATGCACCCCGGGTCACGACTCGGTTGACCCGTCCCTCCTGTCGGCCCTGATTAAATTATTCATTGTCAATAGGCATTAATTATATTACAGGTGGCACCGGTTTCGTTAAGAAATTTACATTATTTATCCTAATTTATACATCGTATAATTATATACACGTTTAGGCTACATGTGCATCGCATATACAATTTCAGTTTTAAAATGCAAAATTAAAAATACTTAGAAATACGTGTACACATACTTGGAGTGCGGCAATACTTTTAATATAACAATTGCTCCTGTCGTTCAGCAATGATTACAACAACTAAATGACATAGTAGTTCAACAGTAATAAAACAATAGCAGCAAAACAGTATTTAAGTTTAATAGTTAAACGGCTTATAAGGTCTGAAAGGATGCCTACTATGAAAATTGCACATTTTTGCAACAAATACCTATTATAATTGATAAATTTACGCGTATTTTTTTCCCCAGTGTTGAATCGGTCGTCCACTACCCAGTAGATATATCAGTGATATAATTTTTTTAAAAAATGTAGTGATATCACTAACCAAACTGATATTATTAGTCCCGAAAACCTCTTTAATACTGATATCACTTAGCACAGAGAATCACATACTGATCTTTTCTCCAGGGTATAGTCTTGAGTTTTTTTAAATATAATTTTAAAACGACACGCTTATGTTTTTATACAAAAATATCTAACTGGAAAAAAAATGTCATTTTGCTAGAAATAAACGGGACATTTTAAAAAAGTTTTAAAAAAAAATAAGCAAATAACAATTTTACGTATGCAGTACGATGTACTTCTTCTCTTATTCTAAAAAGATAACAATTTTTTTTCTTCTTCTTTTCGTTTCTCTAGTTCTTCAGCAAGTGCACATGCACTTGTCCGTCACCGGATATGGCACGTTGAGCCACTGACACCTTACATTTTTCTTGTGCTTTACAGAGTGGGGCGCCCGTGTGCTCCTCCTGCTCCTTGCCCTGCAGTGCCATCGCAAGACCCGTAAGAAGAGGGTCTCGGCGGGCACGCAGTGCATGCCGGGAGGCCAGGAGCAGGAGCGTTTTGGGTCGTTGACGCACTTCCCCTTCTTGATCCACCGCGGCCAGAAGGATTCGCTCACGTTCTCCCACTCGTAACGCACTCGACACGCGGCCTTGCGCAGCAGCCACGCTTCCGCCTCGACCGGAAGTTCCTCGTGATGAGAGCCGTTGAGCGAGGAAGAGATGTCCTCTTCCTCTACCAGGGAGGAGGGCATGTCGATGGACATGCGGTTGGGGTCCAGGGGTCCGCCCAGTTCAGTCAGGAGGGTGGAGAGACGCATCTGCTTCGGGCCAGGAGGGCGCCACAGAGGTTGAACCCCGGAACTGTCCCCCAGCGGGATGGGGATGACGCTGTCGGAGACGCTCAGCACAGGACGCGCAGGTCGTCGGTGGTGCTTGGGACTTCCGTTGGAGGTTTCCGCCGAGGAGGGAGGTTCCTCATCGCCGTCCTCGAGGTGGACATCAGGGGTGCCTAGGGCGGCCGAAGAGGGCCTGGTCAGCGTGGCGATGAGCGCGAATGCAGCCCAGATGGCACATGGTGCCCAGAAACGCATGGCGATTGATGGACGGTCAAGACGAATTGTTTCTGGTTTTTCGGCAGGACTTATTCGTTGGTAACTGCTGCGAATTTCCTCTGCTCCGGGGTTTTACTGTCCAGTTGTGGGTGAAAGAAGGCTTCTTACTCAAATGTCCTGACGGTCGGATTCAGCAACAGGAGGGCGTGACATGAATTCGGCGAGTAACAGCTCGATGCTCCGCACTCAATGGTCTCAAGCAGTGGAAGTGTCCCCGCTTATAAACGCTTATAAACCACCCTATCGGAGAAGATCATCTCAGTCGGGTGGTCATCTTGGCGTCTGCGGGTAAGCGTCAAAGGTGACTGGCGGCGGCCAAAGTGGGGCCGCCCTGACAGTGACGGCCAGTGGGCCAGCGGGCCAGGATGTCTGGCTGCACCTCAAACACAAGCGCATCATTATGTCCATAGTCTAAAATCTTTCACAAATGAAGCCGTTATGGACCGCCCTGCGTTGAAAGGCACGCACCAGTCCAGACGACTGAACATCCAGCAAAAATTCCACGGGATTAATAAAGTCCGATTTGCAGCCTTTCAAATAAGACGCCCTTGTTGTTGCCACGAGCCGATCTACCGTCTCGGGTTTCCTGACTTTCTTCTCCCCATTCACTCATTCGGCCAAATGA
Source organism: Rossiulus vilnensis (assembly GCA_034700785.1). Lineage (NCBI taxonomy): Eukaryota > Metazoa > Arthropoda > Diplopoda > Julida > Julidae > Rossiulus > Rossiulus vilnensis. Next base: position 30,366 of record JAQIXS010001131.1, on the reverse strand, counting down.
AGATTGACAAGGAATGAAATTATGAAGGATCTCGATGCCGCCATCTTTTTTTAAATTTTTTTGATAATATTATTATTATTATTATTCCCCATTAGCTTGCCTTGTCTTTCGGCGCCAAATCACTCAAAACTGTGACGCGACAACGGTAAATTTAAACTGTTGGCGGTGCTCGCTGAAAAGAGGCGAAATGTCGTCGAGGAAAATCGCGATTTTTTGGAAAAGAAGGAAGGGAAAAAACATGGCGCTCGTTGATGTTCGAAAATTTGGAATTTGGAACGCAAGCACGAGCGCGGCGTCACTTCCTGTTCGCCATATTGGAAAACGTTTCACGATTTCACAGCATTTAACAACCGAAATTAGGCCAACTTTATTTCGAGTAAATAAAGCTGTTCAACGTGCTAACATAACCACGCAGAAGTAATCAGCGATGGTGGGAATTACAATTATGAATTGAACGCATACAAATAGATGGTAAACCCAATGATGATTTCGCTTCACTCAATGAGATTTGTTGAAATTTGTTTTATCCCTAAAACGTGAACAATTTCATATCTATAAAATGATAAATTTTAAACCAATACCAGTAAGAAGTTCAAAATCAAACGACGTTAGATTAAAAAAGCATCATTTTTTATTCGTTCTTAAGGTCTTTCCACGCACTTAGGCATACGTTTCATGTTTACAGAAATACAATTTGCGGAATCATTTAACTAAAGATTATAAAGATTCAGCAATTTATTGATATTTGATTCAAATGCGCGTAATTTGGCTAAAATTCGTCACCAATTTCTCGGGTGAAAAGCCTTAAAACTATAAGTAAACATTGCCATTTTTTAAGGGACATCCGCAAGCCTTTACCCCTGTCCACAATAAAAGGGTTTTCTGCGAATTTATGGCATTGCATTTCCAGACTATTCTACCACGAAATGTTAAAAAGACGTTTTGTCAATTTAGGTGCATTTGAAAGTGCTTTTAAAAATCGTTCACAAAACCAACTATTCTGAGTTTAAATTGGATATCTACTTGCTGAACTAAGTGCATTTATTTTTAATATCTTTAGGTAAGCCAGTTACCATACTCGCGAGCGTAATAAAACGATGCTGGCACCAGGATTTATTCACAGATCAGTATGGACCCTATTGGGCAGCCATATTTAAGACTCATTTTCGTAAGTCTATCCATGAGTTTTAGATTTAAAAAAAACTTTCAGCTAGCTCCTGGCAATGGAAATGAAGATGTTAAACAAGGCCGACGACCAAATAGGCCTTCGGCGAATCCTGGTATTAAAGGGTTCAAAAAATGACCCCACTAAATTAGCCGCCAGTCTGGTTCGTTAATACACATTGAGCATCGAGACACTTAATTGAGGGGCAAAAACGTAAAAAGGTTTTTTTATTATTTGCATCTTGATTGATCAGCGGCGCCCTTTGGCAGACGCATGTCCCTTTTATGCCTAACTTAAGCGGTCCTTGTGTCCATTCCTCCAGGGACTAATCGTCCACTTAAGGCACAATGGAGACAAGGAATAGGGACCACCCTAAAATACCCATTTTATTGTAAGGCAATAATCCCAACTTTAGCAAATGGTTTAACTCTGAAAACCCTGAACGAACAATTGCTTGATGGTCGGGTACAGTTTACACGTAAATGCAACGAAATAAAACCGACGAAATTGGGCATTTTAAGTAAATACATGCACTTGGGAAAATTTCCAAAAAAATAAAAATAAACACTTGGACAAAGTCATGACACAGGTTTTATATATTTTTCCAAGTTAACTTATTGTGCCTTTTTTTGATTCGATTAGAACATTTTAAATCTTACATTTCAATGCATGGGCCAACTAATATTTATTCATTTTTATTAACAATCATTATTTAAAAGTCATTTATTTCTAAAACAAATTCAATCTGTCCAAAAAATAATTTTTATTTTGCTAAGTGAACGATGTTTTTAATCATGCATGTGTTAACTTAACTCATCCCAAATGTATAAAATTGATAAATATTTGGCAGTTGTTGAAAACAAATTTTATAAGTTGTTCCATCTATTATTTTTTAAAGTACTGAACAAAGTCATAACATGTACTAATTTTTGCTTACGTTAAAGTTGCACGTACCACTAGAATTTTTTTAAATATATTATTAAGCATCAATACGACTTGGAAATCCATTTTGAAATTTTTATTTTTTCCATTTATTCCATTTTTTTTCTTTCTTTTCAACACTTTATCATTGAAGGTGTTTGCTTAAAGAGCACCTTTAAAGTGAACTGCATTCATTCAATGCAAACAAACCCACCAGTGATATTGGGTCCCAGTAGGGTTTATAAAATGCTTAAAATCACGAAATTTCATATTCAGAATTTTTTTTTGTTAAAAAAAACGGGGCATTTTCGCATTAGACGCATAAAAATAATGCGGACCCTAGTCCACGGTCACTATGCGTGAACAAATTAATTTAGTAATTAAAAAAGCATTTTTCGCATGGCGGGTATCCTTTTGGGGAAACAACGAAAATCGCACAAAAGTCACGCAAAAATAAATACGAGCACAAAACAAAATAAAAATAAAAAATGCTCAATTTCCCTAATACTAAAATAATACACACGGAAGGGTCTCAAAACCTATACCTGCAATGGGAAATTTTAAAATTCAACTCAATTCGGGGTCCTACGGTCCGCGAAGAAATGTCGTGAGAGGGTCCAATCAACTATTGCATTGCGAAGATTCAATTCAACTCAATACCCTAACTTCACAACGAGTTAGGTTTACGAATGAAATGAATATAAGCCACCGACGTTATCACACTTCCGGCATCCTAGGGGAATCCTTTGGAAGGGCATTCCAACATCTAAGGGCATGCAAAAACAAGGCCAGCAGAACGGATCCGAAAGGGCTCGGAGATCCGTAAAAATATTTCAGTTTACGGATTCCCTCCACCAAAGAAGGAGTGGATTTTTTTAAAATAAAATAAACAAGCTTAGAGCCTGCCATGCAGGTATCAGAAAGGACCTTCCGGAGTTACGAGGGACAACCCGATCTCGTAAAACATTGGTAAAAAATACATTTCGGGTGTGAGTATAAAGCGATGTTTGACTAAAGGGCACAATCGGCTCGAATAAAACGGGTTAAAAAAAACGAAATTGGCGATTATTAAAAGATAACGTGGATTTGTACGAATCACTTACTGATATTCCACGAATGAAAAAACAAAGTTGCCGCGCGCAAATGGCGGAGCATCGGTTGCATAGAAGATGGATGTGTGAGGCAAGGCGAGGCAGGCGAAGGACTAGGCATCAGGGGTGGTACGAGCACGTCGTGTCCGTGAGGTAGGCCACCTTCAGAACGTTGCCGAAATACAGTTTCTCCACGGGATCGTTGACCGGCCACGCCAGCACTTCCACGTCGCGCTGCCTCCAAGCGCGCAGGTACTCCCTGCGACAAGAACGAATAAATGCGTTGGTTTTAAATTCAATTCAATTCGGCACCCTACTGTCAGCAAAGATATGCCATGTCGTAGAGGGGGTGTAAATCCATCTACCCATGTCATTAATTTTTTTTATTTATTCAACTTGATGGTCACCGTCATCATTGTCAAGATGAATTTCTGTTAGCTTAGGGCCATCCCTGGAAGAGAATTCCAACGTCTGATGGCAATGCAAGAAATAAGACCAATTGTATGGATCCGAAAAGATTGATCTACAAGCGGGTTTGAATGCGAGGTTCTACCGCCTCGGTGGTTTCGTTTAGATTTTCCACCGCCAAATTAGTATTCCCAGGCAAAGTAAATGTTGCAAAAATTTCCTATGCACGGAGTCTCCCTCGAGTCTTGACCACAGTGCATCTTCCACCGGAGAGACCCTCGATCGTTTGGGAAACGCTGTTATTTCGGCTTTTAAAGGAACACCTTCCTGATCATATTCGGGAACCGTTTCCGTCCGTACACGAGATATCCATTTTCCTGTTTCCTGCGTGCCTGAAACGAAATCCAATGACGTTACCTGTGCACTGCGTCCTTGTGGGCGAGGACGGCAGCGGCGCCGCACAGGTGCCACAGCAGCGTGTGGTAGGTGAAGGTGAGTACGAAGTCGGCCACCTGAGCCACGGCGTTCTTCCACGCTTCCCTGTAGACGGGGGTGCCGTGGTCCAAGAGGCCGGTCGGACACGCGATGGACACCATCCTCGGTCGCCAGACCAGACCTGTCAGGATGCACGGATCCTTCCTCCTCAGCTTTTATTTAATTTTTTCCGAGTTTGTCGAATACGTGCAACGAGAAAAGAAAAGAAAAAAACGAGGAAAGTGAATATGTGGCAGGCTCGCAGCGCTTCGCCAGATCAGGATCGTCCGTCGCTTAATTCGGACGGCGACAATTGAGCGCGCGTATCGCTCCGATGATCGCCATCCTGCCATTCATCACGCTCGCTTCCCGTTTGCACTGACACGGCCTGCTCACTGAAATCAATCGATTCGCATTAATCCTAATTGCTGCTCGACACCACAGAGACGGCCAACGACAGTGGGTGAGAAAATTGAGATTCGAGCAATGCTCCGACATCGATCGGCCAGAGGGAGTCGCCTATCCCTCTCCCGTACTCACTCTAAAATTTACTATTTTGTGCGGGGTGAAATTTCTGGGGGGTAAAACGCGTATTTTTGCCATTCATGGTTGACATGGTTAAAATTACGGTTAAAAAAAAAACGAGGTATGAAATGCTGGTCTGAGTTTGCTTCTGCACAAGCAGTAACTTCCAGTTTCAACTTTGAATTATAATGTCATCTTTTTCCCTCCAACGATTCTCATCAAAAATTGCAGGAAAGCTGTTCGAAAATAAAAATAAAAATGGCTGTTGCGTGCTTTACGATCCCTTCCTGTAACAAGAATACATTTTGCTTTGCGCGGTAGAAGCTCGTTTTCCTGGGATAACCGTATTTTGAACATTAAAAGCTTTTTAATACATGTGCACAGTAAATACGAAATATGTCAAAATCGAAAATAGCTAGTTAACAACTCGTTTTTACAATACACCTTAACGTTTTTCCCCTTCTTGTTAATTCTTGTTACGATGCTTTTTTTACGCTTACACGCTCGAGACCCCGGTTAATCTTAGGTCGCTTCACCTCGGTTTAAGCCGAATATCGGATAATCGAGCTTCCACTGCACCTAATTTTAAGACGCACCCCAATTTTTATCGTATTTTCTTGTTTGCATGAAGAGTGCGTTTTATTTTTCGCAGATATACGGTGAATTAGAAATAATGCAAAACGATGTGCGGCATAAGTCATTTTCACCTCAACTACAAGATCGTATGGCATTATTTCAAAAAAGCTCAATCGAAAAGACTGGGAAGTTGAATTTGGTTACCGGTTCCAAAATTTTCGGAGGATTAAACTTCCAATTTCGTTGGATTTTGCGGAGAACATTTTCATCGATCTTGAGATTATTTAACTCGTGCTGCAAACTGGGAAAGCGATTGCTCAAGATTTTCCTTTCATTTCGCCGTCGAAATCCAGGCCTTCCAACGAACATTTCGCCGCGAACCGCGCTTAGGACTCACCTGATACAGAAACAAGGGCGAGAAGCACACGACGATGGCCTGGTCGTAGAGCTCCGGAGTGCTTTCGTAAAGACGAAGCAATGCTGCTAGCATCTGCGGGAGACAAGTACGCAATTCACCAGTAAGCTCATCATGCCATGAGCAAAAGAATCGCAGGATAGAAATGCTAAGCGAGCAAACCAACACGAAAGCTCTATTTTTCCAGCAAATAAAACTCGTATGCTTGCTTCGAGTAGACGCAATCAACCCGGACGCAAAATCCCAAAATACGCGCAAACTCTTAAAAGCCACAAAGTCTCTCTCGGCACTGAAAACCGATCTTGCCAAGCGGAATTTCTGGCTTCAAATGCAAAATTAAGCATTCGCCATCTTACTTTTTCATTGGTCACTTTGACGTCGATAAAAATCTTCAGCTGATAATCGAGGCATTTGGTAATAGCCTCGGCTAAGGTCAATACTTTTTCTCCTTTGAACTGATTACTGTAATGTTAGAGGAACATCCGGCATCATCCACTTGAGCAATTAACTGAAGCCTTTGGAATTGATGCGAAACTTACTGTTTCAGGTGAGAACAAGATATGTCCATTTCCTCGAGCTCCGCCAAGGTGAAATCGGCAACCTTGCCCGATTTGCTGGTGATGCGATTGACCGTCGCGTCGTGGAACAGAACAGGGACGCCATCCTTGGACAGGCGAACGTCGAATTCGACCGCGTCCAATTCGTCTTCAGCAGCCTGCATTTAGAGAAAATGGTACAGCAATTGGATTTCTCAAGTGATCCGCGGAAGGTTATGTCTGATGTTGCTAGGCACGCGGCACTCTAAAAAAAACGGTGATTTTAAGGGTTTTCGGAAGTCAGCCTCGCTATTTTTAGAAAGCAGTTTCACAGAAGCACCTTAAAATTATATTACATTTACAAATCATATTATATGTTTTTCTCCACCGAAAATGTCTACATATTTCTTGTTTTATACAAACGTGAACATCTTCAAATTATAAAAAATAACTCGGAGCCTAGTGGAATTTGGGTGCCAGACCTTGAACGTCGTTAGTGCCAGGAATTCAATTTTACAGGAAAGAGGAAAAATTCTTAGTTTCATGAAAAACGTTGTTAGCACTAACTTGATTTCGTTTAAGCAACACGTTCATATCAAGACGGTGAATGATGAAAAAAGTAAAGAGAACATAGTAAAACAATGACGTGCCGTTTTCGCCACAAAAGTTTGAAACACCCTTCATTTAGGATAAAAAAATTGAAATGCCAAAATTGGTGAAATCCTGTGCATGGGCCAGCACCCCATTAAATGACGGACACTTACGACCTAATGGTTTGGCACCCTTCAATTGAATGAAATATTTGAAGAAAAAATGTGCAGCATAATTAGTTTGCGAACAACCTTTAGGGTCGGGCATAAAATTCATTATTTCCAGTAGCTTATTTTAGTTTTTTTTAAAAACGAATTTCGCCTAATGAACATCTTTAAAAAAAAAAAAAAAAAGTTAAGTCACAAAAACAGCATTAGCGGGTTAGTTTTTTTTAAAAAGGGCGTTCTTTACACTATTTTTGATAAAAAAATCTGTAAATTAAAATGCTGGAAAGCCATCATATATCATGGCTCACACACAAACGAACTGTTATTGACACTACCTGTGTCCCTCCATCTAGTAGGCCTATAAAAGCCGTCCCAGCAGAGCCTAATATAAATAAAGTGTAAATATAGTTGGCCCTGGCTGTTGTTTTGCTATTTTTGGCAGATTTTTAGTGATTGTAAACTCATCTGACATTTGATACAGGGTGCGTCAGCTAGGCTAGGGTTAAATTCCGAAACAACCCTCCGGCGTTCGTCGCTCCTTTTGGTTACCTGCAATATTCCCGAGGCCGAGTTTTCGGGAGCGTCTAAGGCCAGGGTCCGATGAGCGACGACGAATCCTTTTTGGTTTCTGTGCGTTTCTTGAATTTCGTTGTTCACATTGTTCTCGTCCCCGTTTTCGAAGTGCGAGCGCGTAGGGCCCGACAGAAACGCCTCTATTTTCGACTTGTCGTTGGGTGGCAGCGAGAAGTTCAGCAGGAATATGAGGGAAACGATCAGCCCCAAGGTGGCCACGGAACCCACGAACGCCAAATCGTTTAAAAACAAGACGAAAGCGTAAATTATGATGGAAAAATAGACGGAAGGAACGAACAGACTTCGAACGATGGACGCCATTGCGAAGCTGCGAGACCAATCTCAAACTCCCAAATATCCCTAATGCTCTCCCTAGGGAAATAAAAGAGGGAATGATGAATAAGGCACGGCTTGGAAAACCTGGAAAAGTCAGGGAATTTTTTCAACTGATTGGAAAACCTGGGAAACTCAAAGAGTTTTTAATTGCAAATGACTGGAACACCTGGAAAAGTGAGGGGAATTTTTTCAACTGATTGGAACACCAGGCTGGAAAAGTCAGGGGAATTTTGAAATGACTGCATGGTAAACCTGGGAAAGTCAGGGTTTTATTCGAAATGACTGGAACACCTGGAAAAGTCGGGGGAATTTTTTCAACTGATTGGAAAATTCGGGAAAGTGAGGGGACTTTTCAACTGATTGGAACGCCAGGCTGGAAAAGTCAGGGGAATTTTGAAATGACTGGAAAACTTGGAAAAGTTAGGGTATTTTATTTGACTAACGCTGTGGGAACGCTGTTTTAGGATTCTCCTTCTGGTCCGCCTTTGACATAGGCCTAATAACTGTCAAAATGATTTGGAATTGTCAGAAAGCGTTTGAATCGTAAAAGGCATAGATCCCTTTGCGCACGACACTGACAAACGTATTTCCGACTAGATCATAACCACTCAGGAAATTAAATTCTGGGTAGACCTTTAAACATTTGCTCAAAGTTCACGGTCTACTGGCGTCGACCATACGCTTCGCACCAACGTAATTTAAGTCGCAGTGCTTAGTATTTGTAAACAAAATGTAGCCTTAAGCAGTCGATCATGGTAAATTAATTAATTGATCAGAGGTAGGTTGATGGGTAAGTGGCGCATAGCAGCCCGAAGAATGTCTCGGATGACACCGTGGACATAGTTCTCCACTTTATTTTTGCAATGCCAGTTTAAGAACTTGCAAGAACATTTCCCTGTCGCTCTTGCGCTCCTCTTTGTCCAGCTCCATCCTCTTTGTTTCCATTTCCAGCCTTTTCTCTTCCAACGCAAGTCTTTTCTCATTATAAAGTCTTTTCATCTCGATGCCAGCTTCCTCGCTGGCTATCCTCCTCTTCTCGACTACGAGCTCCTCGTACCTCAACTTCAACAGAGACTCTCGGAGAGAGTAATCTTTCGACCGTTTGTCAGCGACGAAGTCGACGAGAAGGGAATGCCTCGGCCTCTTCAGTGGTGGTGTCGTGTCCTCACCTGGTGACAAATGAAAACGTTAAAAGACAACACCGGCTTCACCGACCTAAATGACATAAACGTTAAAATATGACGAAAACTACCGCTGGTGTTGGAGTGAGGCCGACCTCTTCCGGTTATCGCAGCATTGCATATCTCATCGACGGTGTAGCTGTCCCAAAGACAATCTGACAACTGGAGCTCAGCAGCTCGCTTTTTCAACGATTCCGTTTCCTTTTGCAGATCTACCACTACCTAGAAAGTGTAAAGTAATATTTAAAGAAAATTTATTTTTAAAAATACAGTGGGTCATGATCTGTTTTTCACCGCAGGTACCTAAAGAAACCCAATTTCACCGTCGAGCCTACCTGGAGCAATGAAATTTTCTCAGCGACCTCCTCCTCGCTCCCGCGTTGTCTCAGGTTTTTGGAATCATCTTTCATGAATGTTTTTATTAGGATATTTGTCCTCTCTCGACAGCACCGTTTAGAGACGGGCATAAGCGCAGAAAGGTTTTTGGCGACTACCTCCCACCTTTTGCTATCCTCAAACGGATTAAGGGCAATAACCGCCCGCATCAGGAATATGTCTTGTCCGCACGTGAATCGGTGCATTTTTCTGGCACTTTCGCCCGTGCCACTGCAAAAATACGATAATGCAATAAAGCGGTTAGTGTAATAAAAATAACATCACAACGGTGCGCAAGAACCACGTTAAAACTGGATCAACAGAGAACAGTAAGGATTGTTTCCTCGCATCATGGAACGCTTTCTAGCAACGGAAAATCGTCACTTGCAAGCCTCTCCGGAGCAGGTAACAATAAAGGATTCTGCACACATCCGTCACGTATTCGTAATGCGTTCGTGCTTCAGTAATGTCCTGAATGTCATCCGTATCCGTGATATGGACGCACGTTACATTACGTATGTGTGTGAATAGACCTTACGGCATGTCAACGGAAGGCTACGATACTACGGCGCCCGATGAGCGTGGATAGGGCAATTCAAATTTCACGAAAGAAAGGTTTTCACGGCTCGGACACGCTTCTTGCGTGTGAACAGTCCTTTATAACTAACCTTTCTCACAAGTTTTGCTATTCAAACCACATCACTTGACTGTCGCAGTTTGACAGTACAGCAAGGACACATTACTTATTGTAATTTATAGTTTTCAAACGACGTATCACTCGAAGCAATTTGCTTTCTCGGGTTGAAGGAACGTCAGACCCACGCGAATGATGGAAACACATACACATCCATACACCTGGGATGGCAAACAAAAAATTAAACACATTCTACATGAAAAATAAACAGCATGTGGGTGTGATTTGTGTGCAATGCATGGTTGGGGTCATCAACAACGATTCTCTGCTCGATATTTTCGGAATAAATCCCAACACCACACCCACAAACTACAACATAAAACAATGTAAACCCAATTTTACTTATCAAAACTTTGTATATTTATTCGCATTTCCTAAATTATCATCCCAAGGGCATGGATGTTGGGTGGAACCATAGCAGCACCCAAAGAAACCCTCCGATTCATTCAAAACGTCGTTTTCAAAGATAACAACCGTATCAATCGCAACTAGAGGGATTACCTATCGCTAACCGATACAAATGACACCGAATAGTTTGAATTTAAAACAACAAACCCTTGATTATTTCCACTCGCGTCGGACATCTTCGTTCCTTTCCGTTCTTCCCTATAATAGGGATTTCCTGGCATCGCCATCCGGTCACACTGTTGTCGCTCGCGCAGGTGACGTCATCAGTCAGTCAGGTGGTCAGGCGCTCTTGGTTGCGTTTGTGTTTTCATGGATTGAGGGAAGAAACGTTTGATTTTATCGAAGGTGATCTTTCTGGGAGAAAAATGTCACTGAACACGTCTCACGCCAACAACGGGGTGCTCATCTACGCCGGCGAATGGTGAGTGTCAAACGCCTAAGCCGCTGTTTCTGCCCACGAAATTTAAGCCGAATGGCAAAAGTGCGTCATAAGGGGATAGCGTCAACAACCGGATTGATTTATTTGGAGAAAAACATTTACAATTTCCGTCTGATATTTAGTGAGCGATGGATTCACTTCTTGTTTTTCGCTTCTCACGTTTAGCATCTTGCTGTATTGCGACGATGTCGAGCTGCAGATGGACGGGGACCATCCCCAGTTCAAGGGCAGCAAGAAGGGGCGTTTGTACTTGACAACCCATAGGGTGAGTAAATACTGTAAATTGGGTGAAATTTAATAAATTAGGGGATTACCCTCTTTACGAAACGAGTTAGGAATGCCCACCATGCAAAAAAACACGCATTTTTGCTTCAAATACCGGCTAATTGAAGTAATTTGCCTTGACATTCACTAAATGAATTCGTTAGCAAAAACATCAAAGGGAATATTTGTTAATAATAATAACAAACTATCAGTTTGTTTGAAGTTAGTAATTCCTGGAAAATTGCATTTTTATCAGTAAAATAAACGAAAATATTACCACTTAATGAACTATTCCTTAGTACTACATGCACGTTCCAGTGCAGCTTGAAAGTGCCGCATCCACTCAAATTTTTTTTTCATATTTATAAGGAATTTTCCTGACTTTCCCTGGTTTCTGCAACAAAAGCGGAATTTTCATGGACCATCCCTGACTTTCCAGGCGTACGCGAACCTTGAAGTTGCACTCGCGCTTTAAATACTTATTTTAAATAGCGAAATTTATTTTTCGCGGTGTAGAATTGGTTCTCTGCTAGGGTCCGAGTTATTTTTTAAAATTTGAAACTGGGAAATTCTTGTTTGAGGAAGAATAAAATTAAATAAGTTTAAAAAAAAATAAAGCTACCTACAAACGCTGATCTTCGGAGGTTTCATCGTGAGGAACAACCAATTTTCGGAGTTGGCATAAAATTCTTTCTTTCCTCCGGTTTTTCGGTTTCTTTTCCATGGATTTTCAAGGTTTTTGTTTATCCAGATGGTGTTCACCAACAAGGACAAAAAGGATCTTTTCCAGTCGTTCAGTTTCCCTTTCATGACGATCAAGGAGGTGGAGCTGGAGCAGCCGGTGTTCGGAGCGAACTACATCAAGGGCAAAGTCAAAGCTCAGCCCAACGGTGCGTCTCGATCTTGAAATCTGAATTGATACGGAGGAACGTGGAAAAAATTGTTGAAACATTCCTGGTCGGTTTTCTCCGGGTTCATATATGGTCTCGTCAATGTTATCGCTTCCAGGCAACTGGACCGGAAACGCCAAATTCAAGCTGCATTTTAAGAGCGGAGGTGCCATCGAGTTTGGTCAGTCCATGCTGAAGGTTGCGCAGATGGGTAAGAAACCCAAAATTATGAATTATTGGTTACCTTCTTGGATTCTGGCGGTTTTTTCTTACGAACTTTCTCTTCAGCCTCCCGCTTCATGCCCTCGGAGTGCCCAGCGTACAAGCCTCCCACCGGTCCTTTCTACCAGGCTCCTCCGCCGGCGTACACGCCACCTCAGGGCGGATATTACGGATTCGCACCTCCCACGCACATCTTTGCAGCAGCTCCACCAGGTACGTATCTGCGAGAGAAGTGCTATCGGTCGCCATGAATCCGACATTTTCCTTCCGTTCCATAGCCGACATGGTGTACACGCACGACCTGCCTCCTCCTTACCCCGGCATCAACTCCGGATACAACGGATACACCGATGCGGGAGCGGCGGCAGCACCGCCTCCCGGCTTCAAGCCCATGTCGGCTGCCGATGCGAAAGCGCAGGAAGCGGCGCAGAGCGCTTATTACGACCCCAACAACCCCCACTACACCTACATGACGCCACCTACCGGCTACGTGAGTACTTTTTAAAACTTGATTTCTCCCATGAAAATATCTGTGCAAAGCTTCACAAAATATCAGACGTGGCGTTTAGGTTTGGGTTAGACCCCGGTTCTAATTGGAACGCATTAAGTTGGCCCTTACAGGAGATCGCAATTTAAAAATTAAATATACTTAATTTTGTAGAACCTGCCGCCTCCAACCTACGATGAAGCGACGAAAAAAGGCCAGTAACGTGGAGCTCACCGACTCCACGATGCGACGTTAGCCGCCATATTTATCGAGTCTGATCCAACGATGTTCCTTTCTTAAAAAAATGATTTTTGCGCCGCATGAAATTCCCCAAAATTTTTATCATTCCAAGAAACTTGGGTCAAAAAAAAAAAAAATCCAAGATGTTTTTTATTTTTTCACCGTTGATTTCTTGTTTCTTTTTTGGGAGATATTACAAATTTACGACTAATTAATAGCGCTTAATTATAGCTATGTATTCCTTCGTTATCTTAATAAGATGTTATTAGGCTACATTTCCATGCAAATTAAAGATTATATGTCTTGAAAGTTACATCTATTCGATTTTTATTGGACGCTTACTTTCAGGTCGTGAATTTTATGGCCTGCTATTTAACTGTCTTAGCGGGCTTTCCGGGATTCGGTACCGTAAATTCCCCGATTCTCAATAATCTTTCCTTGCCATTACAATTTTCAAGTCATTAAAAAACGTATTTTTGGTGTCTAAGGACTGAAAATTAATAATATGCTTTCATATGACTTCTCTCATTAGACACCCATGAGAAAGCAAAAGTAATATTGATATGTTGAATTTCACTGGCTTTTTCAAAATAAATAATTATGCCCAGACTACTCCATTTCTTTACAATTTCCCTGACAAATCCATGTCCATATCTGGGGGAGCCCTGTAATTAGCAGTCTGTAGTTTTTTTGCTTGAAAATCTTAAGTTTATCTATTAAAACAATTTAATAAGATGGAAGAAATTCCAAATTTTGATGAAACGCCTGATACAATTAAAAACTAGATATCTTCAACTACAGCGGCATTGCGCGGACGTCTGCCCAATACCCCTCTTTTTCAAATATTTAAAAAACTTGACAGGTATTTCTGAATGGGTCCAGTTCTCTTCCAAAGGATAGCTTTTAACCATTTAGCAGTATTGGTGATCACCTAAATCAGGTGGTAAAGTCGCCCTCAACGGCACTTACACCGACAGCATCGTACTCGGTTGAACCGAGCAGAAGAATAAGACTTCTGGCTAAAGCCTTATAAAAGTTTTATTATTTAAAAAGAATCGCTCATTCAACAGCAACGCCGGGGCGGTGCGGCACCGCCCTAGTTGCCACTACCACAGTTAATTTTTCCACACGATGTAGGCAGCAATCGTAATAAAGTCAATATCAAAACGAACAGAAATTAGCCCAGAATAAAAACGATCGCATTAGTGAAAACGAGAGCGCACCCCACCTCAAACCAGCCACATCCACTGCGAGTTTTAAAACATTTAAGCTCGGTGATCGGGGCGCAGGGAAGGCGGAGGAAATGGGGGGAGCGAAGCAGCCAAAAAAATCAGCTCGCAGGATCAAAACAAGTAACAGGCTATCCCGATATCGTTAGATTCGCACGTTATCACAGCTATCGATTAGTTTGCGGCGAAGGGTTTTTTTCGTAAAAATCTTGAGTGCCCAGTGTATACGTTGCTACGAGTGCGAGGGGTGCCCATGAACTGTCTTGTTTTTTTTTCTCTAATTAAAACTCAACAACAACAAAAAAAAAAAGTGAATAGCTATCACTACTGCAGCAAGAAGCAAGCGGTCATATTACCAATTTCCTAGTAGCCCTTTTTACGACAAGAAAACTGCTCCGAAACTCACGATGGACACTTTTCGATAGCTTTGCGGCACCGGTGTTCGAGCAGGCAGGCATCTCCTTCGGAGGACCCGAATGCGAAAATGGCCAAAGGGTGGCAAACAATTTGCAAGGTTTGAAATTTAGGAACTTTTTCAGAATCAATTCATGTGGTCAGTTTTAGATTTTTAGGATGCATCGCATTATTCCTTGCGTGTTTAATGCAACAATACAATAATAATTTTTCAATATTTTATATAATATTTTAAGGTAAAGGGCTTGTAATAACTTGAATGTCGAAATGTTAAGCAGTTGGAAGACATAAGAACATTCTTAGCACTTTTTAGGGTTTGTACTAATATGAACTGTTAAAACTGAATGCTGGAAACGAAATGATGACATTGAATAGTCCAGCAGTTTTATGACTTTTTAGGACATTTAGGATTTTAAGTTAAATTCATCGCATTAAGGCCCCTCTAATTTCAACGCGGCAGCATCCCGTTCCCACCCGTACAAGTAAGAAAAACGAGGGGGAGGGGACACTTCCCAAAAATCCCGTTGGTACCAGTTGCCACGAAGCGAGTGCCAGCAACCGGGGCAAGATGTTAGCATTTGCAACGACGTTTTCTCCCGAGGAGTATAACCAGGGTGTATCGTTTAAAACTGATGATCTTCCGAGTTATTTTTTTCCCCACGATGCGAGGGTCGATCTCCCGATCCACCGTTCAACAGTTTCGATATTTACCAAATCAAAAGAAAATAACTCGAACGTCATCATTTGCGGAAACAAACGCGAGATTATTCACCCGGTGAGAAACAAACCTTGCAAACTCGATCGAACATATGCTCACTTCGAGAAACATCTCCGAAACAAACCACGACAGAGATCGAGCGGCGAAAGGCCGCGGTCGACCGCAAGCACCGCGACTCGGCGGTCTCGGTCGGCCGCGCAGCCTCCTCGGCTCGCCCCTGCGTGCGGCTCGAAAAGTGTTAGCGCAGACGATCGTGCGGCTCTTAATACAAAATGGTAATGATGCAAATAGTTGGGTCGTGGGACGATTATTTCCTGAACCGCAACGTTATTTAGCGTTAAAATCGTTAAGGTTTGCGCGCTTGCGCAAACACGCACAGCACACGCACACGAGAGAGAGAGAGAGATAGTGAAAGATATGGTGATGAGTAAAAAATTGCAGAGAGAAAAAAAAAATTGCTTCTAAAAAAACCACGTCCTCTATATGTGTGTATATATAAAAAACCGTATACGACAGACACCCCCAACCAACCAACCTTTGAACCCCAAGACACGAAATTCGTCGTTAAAAAAAGTTAACGGGAGGACGAGGATGGCGGAGAACGGAAAAAAAAAAACGAAATGCGGGGGGACGGAGAAAAGGTGCGTAAGTGAGAAGAAATTAAAAAAAAGTATGAACACGAAGAGGGGGGGGGGAGGCTAGAAGTAGATGGACAAAAGTTGTCTAAAAACAATAAAGACACTTGAAGAAAATATCGTCATACCCAAAAAATATTCGCTGGACCGACCGAATCCCAGGTGTTTAAATATAAATTTCTCTTATCTCTCGGCTTCCGTTTCTTTTCTCGCCCCGGCCAACGTCGCGGCACTCTTCGGGCGGGGAGAGAGTTCGCACCAGAACCAGGAAACGGCGACAGCAGCTTAGGAAGGATCTCGGCATCGGCATCTCCGACGAAGCGAAGAAATGCCCATGAGCGTTGGCAGCATCAAAGCCATATTTTTTTATATCCTTTTTTTCTCTTTTTTTTTAAAGATTAGTCCTTATAATAAACTATTAGTGAAAGTGACGAAACCGGTCCTCCCATCACTCTTCCACTCGCATCAGCAACACGTCGTCCGATTGCAACTCCTCAATGGTGGCCAACGGAGCGAGCCGGATTCTGTTAATCTGAAATTGCGACAAAAAGAAAAAAAAGACGGCTGTTACGGCTTCTGCGAATCGCTCCGACGACCGTAACGGAAGAATGCTCGTAGCGCAGCACTAGAAATTCATCTCGAAATCCTCGCAAGGACCTTGCGGCCAATTTTATTTCAGGATTATTTTGTCAAGAAAAAAGTCATTTCAATTGAAAACCAAATTTCAATTAATTTTCCACCTCTCAGTGCTACGAATCAGGACAGCATTCCGTTACTCGGTCGTTTAAATCGACACGAAGGCACTTTTTTACGAATTTCTGGCAAAACCCATACCGAATTTCGTTTTATAAAACAGAATCCAAAAAAAATGTCATCGGTGCTATGAATCTTACAACGCTACTATGTTTTAAAATACTGATTCGCATTACTTATTACAAAGTAACACATTTGGTCTGGTAAAAACTGATCAAATCTCACAAAAACGAATATTTCTGCAACTATTTTAGCACGCATCTTTCTGAAATTGATCTGGCAAGCAAGATCAGTTAACTTTAAATAATGGTCATTAGTTAATTTGAAGGTTTCTAAACGACAGAAAAGCACAACTTACGAGACAAATTACAAATTTTTAAAAAAAATGTGTGGGCCCTTGGTTAAGTTTTGCTCGTTTGTTAAAATTAATCGATAAATTTTAACCATTAAAATTAATCGATACATTTTAACCATTAAAACTGCAATATTCCCCTACGGACCATATACACTCGACACTCGTAAAAAAGTGCTTCGCGATGAGAAATGAAAGAAAATTAGTAATCTATCGAAACAAGCAGCAAAATTACAGTGGTTAGGTCAAGTTAACTAGCTAGCTGGTTAATTCGATGAGAATGCTGGTTAAAGAGAAGTCTCCAAACAAAAAGTGGATGCGGTTTTAGTCACACGACTAAGTTACCCCAAATTACTTTACGACGGACTCGATTTATCCGTTGGTGTAAAAAACATTTCGTTAGGATCGACCCTCGTGGCTCTCGACGATCCCGAGCCCCACTCGACAAACAAATCAAAACAAAAACAAAAAAACAAAAAAAAAATCTGGAGATGGCAGCGAAACACTTACCCAAAAAATGCAATTCAAGCACAACACACCGAGGAATTAAGCGAAGAGAGAGAAGAGGAGGGAAGAGAAGAAGACGAATTAAGGAACATCCTCAGAATTAGCGGTGGCAGAGACGGTTACGTTAGGAAGAGGGCAAATGGATGAAAGACAAAAAAAACGTAACAAACAATTACACAAAAGTGAGAATGGAAGGGGACGAAAAAGTGACCCCCCCAAAAAAGCAACATAATTAGCGAGAATTTCTAAGATTCAGCAAATAGGGTGCAACGCAACACGAACAACACAAAAGGACTTCCGCCAAGATCGACCAAGCGAGATTGTATCCAATTTTTACGTAATTACAAAGTATAAAAATTTCTGGATTACTGGATGAAAAAATCAGAACTGGACCTAAGGGAAATTTCTCATAATCAATTTAAAACGGCTTTGCGGCATAAGCCAGCAATAGTTGGGACAAAACTAAAATATTCACAAGTATTTATTTTTAAAAATTAAATAGTTGTGAATATTTTAGTTCAGCTAATAGCCCAAAGGTGTCAACGAATATATGCGCACAAATTTATTTTGCAAATGGCCAGAATGATTAACAATTAAACCATAATTCATGCATGAAGGGAAGTTACGGAAAACCACAGGCAGGCAAGCGGCATTGCAACGGTCGCTACGGGGTTCGTGTCAAACAGGCGCAAACAGAGAAAAACACAAGGATGCGGCAAACGACTGGCAAAAGGGCAGCTGCTAACCTCCTCTTGAGTCTGGGCGGAAGGAGGAGTAGGAGGAGGAGGAGGTGAAGAAGAAGAAACCGCTGGGTTCGTTCGCCCAGAGCCGTCATCGGCATCTAGCGGTTCAGCTGTCAGGGAAACGAAAAACAGCACAAAAACAACGTCAACACTTCCGACTCGAAACGAGAGAAACGAAAAAATAACCTCTGGTTAAAAATAAAAATTGCGCTAATTTTTTCCACCCGTGACTCGAAGTTGCCGCAAAAAACCCAGCTACGGAAGGGTTAGTGTCCCCAGAGCTTCCACCACGATTTGAAATAGGGTCCATGGGTTCCACTTACGCTTTAAATCAAGGGGCTTTCAACATGGGCTACGGTACCTTCGGCCACGTTCAGATCGGACGCCAAGATTGTGGTTTCGATTGTCATTATCGTCTCCTCCCGCTTCACCTCCACCTTCTGCTCAGTGTGCTCCGTGATCCGGGTCACTATGTTGTCTTCCGTGATGGCGGACGTGCTACGGCGGAACGGAAAGAAAAACGACGATTATTACTCGGATGAGCTTAGGATTCTGTGAATTTAGCCCAAGATATTTAAAATGTTCCATTTTGAACTCCACAACCAAATTTACTTTTTAATTTTAAAATGACAGCGCAGGGGTTTTTGGACATATTTTTTGTTAAAAGTACAACAACAATTTGAAAACTATGGGGGAAAAACATCAAAAGAAAACCATCACGATATATTTTTAGCACCGGGAACACAATTTTTTTTAGAAAAAGATGTAATTTAAAATAAAATCCATAAAAATTCATCGAATTTTATCTGACAAGCGAGATAAATGACATTTAAATACACGGTTCGTGCTAAAATTTACAATATCGTTTCCCTGACTTTCCACGACCAGCCCAAGAAAATTTCCACGACTTTTTGAAAATAATTTTATCAACAACGAACTAACGGTTATTTCTGCAGCTTGCATAGTTTCTTGGCAATTGTATTTTTCGTCAACAAAACAAACGAAAACATTAATGTTTATCAACAATTCTGCAGAGCATGGAGCATTTACCCCGACTATCCCGACGTGCACGAACACTGCAGCGCGAACGTTACATTTTACGGAAATATTAGTGCGCAGCCAATTTCGCGAAGGGGATATCTGAATTTTGTTTCATCATAAATGAAATGTTTTCATTTGATAACTTCAATGCAATAATTCGTGCAACGTGCAACTGCGATGATGCACACTCACGTTAGATGATCCTTGACGCTATCCACCGTGATATCACCCGAGGAGGCATTTCCTCCTTCTAATCTACTTTCGGAATTCTCATCCTCTTTCGTTTCGCTAGAAATCATCATTCCAGAGAATTAAAACCCGCTGCTTTTCGGTACTCGCGACCGACCCTCTCCCTTTCCCCTCCCGCCGAGACTCACTTCAAGTCCGTGGGCGTCGCCGTGGCCTCCTCGTCGATGTCCGGCAGCGCCTGCGTCGTGGCTTTGTTCGAGTCGTTGTTCCAGCGGGGAACGCCGGCCGGCAGATCCACAACGAACTTGGGCACGGTGACGTTGCTAGCCGACAGAGAAAAGCGCTGGAACTCGCTGGACGAGGTCAGGAAGAAGCCCTGGCCAGCTTTGGTGAACACGAGGCTGGAGATGCCGCTGAAAGAAGAGAGGATCGATAAACTATGTTTTGACTTTAGAAGTGAAACACCGAGGGTTTACGGTACGTACTTGATATCTTCCCTTCGGACACAGTGGCAATTGATCTGGCGGCGTAGATCGGGGATGCTGTAGATGGCCAAGTCGCCCTGATTGGTCAGGCAGGTGATACCGCTCTCCACGACGTTGGGGTCGCTCCTGCTCTTGTAGTCTAGGAAACCGATCTTCCTGATGCGAGCGCCCTCCCGCGCGGTCAGCTTGAACTTCCCGTACGGCTTCAGGCTGGGCAGCGTGAAGACCTTGAACTGCTCCTCGGAGCAAATGACCACCCGGTGTCCTCCGACCGCATTCGACGGCGGCTTCGCTTCCTCGCCCTCCTCCGGCAGCGGCGCGTACGCCGCATTCACCACCGCGATGGCCACGACGGGCGCTCGGTGCTTCAGCTGGATCTCCTTGCCCAGGCGACACGTCACGGCGGCCTCGTTGCGCTTTTCGGCCGCGGGCAACCCGATGGTGAACACGTAGATGGCACCGCTGTTGGTTCCCGCCCAGAGCGTCGGTGTCTGAGACACGGCTGCAATTGTTTTTTAAGACCATTTGAATGTTACTTTTCATATTTTTATGATATATATTTGATACTTATCTACTTACGTTTATTTTATATTGTGCAAAATAGTTGAAAAATTAAAAAAATGCTTACCGTTCACAATGTACGTTTTGGCAAGATAAAGACAGCGGACCATGGATCCGGACGCATCGTCTGGCGCTCTAGCTTCGATCGCTCGTTCGATTGGTTTCGGCTCTGGCGACGTTGCAATTTCAACGCGCTTTTCAGCTGGACTCGCGGCGCTGGCCTCAATTGGACTTCTGCTGCTGCGTAGCGCACAAAGAAAAAGAAAGTTCTCCAATGATCACAATTATCCACGAATTGGCCGAATTTTCAGCAATGTCCCGTACAAAGACACTTACCCTTCTCTTTTATCGTCGCGCGCCGGGGATTTCTCGCCACCTCGCCTGGATCGTCCCCTCCTAAGTCGTCGGAAGGACTCCCTCAAGGATTTCTTGAACGACTTTCTTCTGGACATGGTGGTATCACCCGCTCCGGTCAAATCTGTTTCGACATACAAAGACAGTGGGTGATAACGGAACTGCACTGTTCAAACAAATATTATTCCTAACGCAAACAGCTGCTTACCGTTGGGATTCAGCGTGCATCTGGAGATCACAGTCTTGTTTTGCAAGTAATCAAAGAGCCCGAAGCCATGGCCGGTGCCAGCTCCAATCCTACAAAAAAACATTTCAGGATGTAACGCGGGAAGCTGCACAAAATTCAAAAGTAAGCTCCGTGGACAAGGATACTGACAATCCCCATTCCGTCCTGACGACCAGCGACGTAACGGCAGCCGGCGGGTGGATCTGCATGACGACATCGGTCCTGAAGCCAGGCGCGAACTTCAAGAGGCCGTTCTTGAGGGTCAGTCGGTCGTGGCCCTTCCACACGAAACCGTCCCGGTCGCTGACGATGTTCGTCACGGAGGACTAAAACGGAATGCGAGGTTAGATCAGGCTTACCAAAACAATTTCAAAGATTTGAAATTTAAAATTTTTTAAAGTTAAATTTTAGTACTACTTAAGCAGTTTTAGGACTTGTTTTCAAAACATATGACTTTTTAGGACATTCAGTGCTTTTTATTTATTTTTCCATCTTTTTTTAAAGGAATTCTAGGACATGTTTGCCACCCTGTTAGTCAAGTACCGAGGTTGACGCAAGCATAAAAGGGTGGGCCTGCATTACCTCCACTTCCTGTTCGGTTTCCTCCGCAAAGAGGCTCATGACGAGAACTTGCCCCGCTGTCCCGGCAACCACGAGCATCTCGCTGCTTGGACAAAGGACGATCTTGCGAATGGCCAATCGGGGATCGTCGCTGTACGGATCGAAGCATCCCACCTAGCATTTGCAAAATCGAAATTGTAGTTGCCGTTAGATTGATGGAAAAGACGTTCAAATTTAACTTGGCACCCTGCAATCAGCAGAGATAACCCAGAAGAGAGGCGTTTAGAGACATCTTAAGAGAGGACCGAAGGCCTTGCACCTTTTTAAACGGCGGCCATTCTTCCGTCTCATCAGCCTGGTTGTGCTCGTGCCCCTCCTCGTTGGTGAACAGGTTCGAGGTGCTCAGCTTGTACAGTGGCTTCAAGGAAATCCCGGAGGCATCCCAAAAGCGGATAGCTCCATCTTCGTGCCCCGTTAGAAGTAAATCTCGTTCTTTTGTCAACTCGACTAGATTTTTCCCGCCAGTTATGGGCCATTCCTATAAAAATGCGAACAATCCGTTGACAAATTTGATAAGTTCTACAATTCACTCTCAGTCCATGCACACGCTATCGAAATAGCCATCAAACTCTGTTATAATAAGCGTAACGGGACTAACACAATGTAACAGAGTTCAACTGTATTTCAAATTGCGACAAAAGGCGAAAGTGGCTCACTCGGCTGGAACAAGGTTCCTTGAGCTGCAGTTCGCCGGCGTCCACCAACTTATTCCACAAGCCCTCCGGAATGTTGCTGCAGTGCTGCGCGGACGTCACGGCCGACGAGTGGAGCGAGGACAGGTACGGCGCCTTGTAGGGGGACCAGTTCTCGTCGTGCAAATCCAGGACGACAATCTCCTCCTCGGCGAGGACCACCAGCGAGTGAGGGTCGTCCCACTCTGCGAACGAAGACCGAAAGCTCGAGAAAAAGCCGCGGGCAATCGCATCGGTCCTTGACAAACGCGCGCCACTTCAAAACTCACCGCACTCGCTGTCCGTGTCGGAAATCGTGAAGAAGTCAACGATGCGGGAGGTGAAGTCGAACACGACGTGCTTGTTCTCTCCGTTGATCACGGCGACCGTGTGTCTGTCCCCATAGCTGGCCCTGGGCATTCCGCCGGCAAAAATGATGAAGCCGTCGCTGCGTTCGAGAAAAAAAGGAAATGATTTGAGCAAAAGCCAGGGTTTCCGCAGAAATGAAATTTTCCACTTCCCTTATTTTGTCCTGAATTTTCATACGCTTATACAAATGCAAGGAATGATTTACTATTTTAAAAAAAGAGGAATTATTGAATTAATGATTTGGTGCCTTACTTTAAATTCCCTGATTTTTAATAACGTAAATTCATGACTTTCCCGACGATTCCAGATTTTACAGGTCTTGAGGAATCACACGATCAACATTTCGGAAACCGTCTTCGGCAAAATTTCAAAACGTCGAAGGTGCCGAGAGATTTAGAAGAAACGGAACCAACTCACGTTTTAGCAGACCTCCATAGCAGCTTATTGATAGCCTTGCACGGGAACGGGCCGTAGGGCGTCGTGGGTCCTTCTTCGGGTTTGGAAGGATCGGCGGCGTTCCAGATGATGTAGCTGCCGTCGTTGTGCGAACTCATGAAGCGATCGCCTTTGCGGTGCCAGCAAACAGACTCCAATTGCTGCCAAAAACGAAATAAACCGGTTATTCGTCACGTACTAAAACACCAAAACCGAAAAGCACTTCATAATTTGTGATCTGATATACGAAAGCTCACCTGCGTGCCGACATAGGTTTGATCCGCAACCAGGTGCTCGTTGTCCCAGAGGACGAGCAACCCTCGGTTGTATCCGATAAGGATTTTGTTGGGAGAGTTCGGATGTTCGGCGATGGCCTCAACGGCTCCGGGATTGACGCGATAGTCATCGGGAACGCTGAAACGAAATCGAGGTTGACGTTTGGCGCGCATTAGGATGACTGGCCTCTTTCATGATAAGGAAGAAGAAACGCTTCAAGATGTACAAACTTCTGCATGACCACATCCTGATAAATGATCTTTTCGTCAATCTCGAAGGCTTTAATGTTCAACAAGTAGATGTTTCCTCCCTCTGTGCCGATCAACAGGTGCTCGCCGTTTAACTGCAGGCAGCACGTTGAAATCTTTTTTAACCTGTAACAAAAAAATTGAGCAGCATTACATTTCAATTCTGGCGCGCTTTAAGAAAACGAGCGTTTTAAAGTTATTTCCCTGACTTCCAAGTCATGTTGCATTAAATTCCCATAATTATTTTTATAGATGCACGCATCTGCCAAAGTTTTATGACATCTTTTTGCTGATGTTTTTAAAAAAGCATCGCATTTAGTCTTTGACCAAAAAATAATCGCAAATTATGGATTTTAACCAATTCCTTCACCAATACTTGATCAATTCAATTAAAAGAAAGTAGAATGCGTAACATATCTACAAAATAAGACGACAAAACATCGATCTTTTCCTTGCCGGTTCATGGAAAATCTGCTTTATAATTGAATTATTAAAGGAACAAGCCAAACGCGAACATTTTGAAAAATATCAAATCAGAAATTAAGGAATTTAGCTATCATTTCTCAGCAGTCACTTGCTAAAAAGTTACACAACGCTGTAGGCGAAAACATTTTAAAATGGAAGGAAAATTCCAACCAACTCATTTAAAATTCTATCATTTCCCTGAAAACTGCCAAACTTCCGATATTTCCATGATTTTCCTCCCTAAATTTTATCTCCCCGATTTCTCCGTTTTCCAGGTGGTGTGGTCACCACGCAAACGCTCATCGTTACAGGGAAACAATTATGGCTCAAACCAAACGCTAATGACAATGAAGACATTACTAGTTTTGGGCCCCATTCAAGAATTCGGCCAATTAAATGAGTTGCATGCCAAACAATCTTAATCGAACCCGAGAGATTATCACAGCTAATGCCTTAAACATAAACAAGTTCCCGCGTAAATACGGCGTGTTTAAGAGATGAATCCACTTCCGTCTTTCTCACGCTAGTCTAACCTTGATTTGTTATTCCATCAAAGAAATTCGCAATTTACTCAAAAAATGTGCAACGTCCACACGTTAAGATTTTAAGAATAGATTCACTTCGAGCTTACCTTCCTTCCAAAGAACACGTTTTAACCTTTTCCAAGACTTGCTTTCCGTCCTTGGAAAGTATTTCCCAGAGGTGCAGCGAATTGTCGTCGCAGAGCGTGATGAAGCGACCCTAAAAACACAAGATTTGTACGGTGAAACAATTTCCACCAACCTTTCCAAAGCAAAGGGGTGGGGGGACGGGACAGTCAACCAGATCATCGCGTAATCATCCAAACACGCTAAGTTTCCCAACTTCAAAGGTAGATTAACGGAATTAACCATACCTGGTTCGGTAAGGCGAATATCTGCGTAACTGAGCAGTCGTTTCCGTGGTGCCCGTAAAACTCCACGCCCGGACTTCCGTAGCTGTGACAACGGGTCAAGGACAACGTATTTTGAAAAAAGGCTACAAGTAATTGAATGAATCTCTACCACGCCAAGTCTTTATTTGCACAATGCAAAATAGTGGGACGTCCAGCAGCGTGAGCAACATGCCGGAAGCCATTAATGTCTAGACGCGCGGGTTTCTGACAGGTTAATTCGACAATGTTCCCACACCCTTAGTCAAATAAAAACACCTTACTTTCCCAGGTTTTCCTAGTGGATTTCTTTCAATTTGTGTAGGGAACGGTCACGATTGCAAATCCAATTTTTTCACACCACTCATAGCAAAAATGCTATTGTTATCAATAATAAAAACAACAATTTTCTGGGAGAAAAATAAGATGGATTTTTAGCAGCAAATTTACGTAAAACTTCTTCAAACGATAAGATAGCTTGCATTTCTAAATGTATGTAAATTTACACATTGAAGGAATACCGTAAAGAAAATTATTCTAAAAACTACATAGCAAATAATGAGATCCATGTATCTATCATTCCATTCTGTGGTCAATATATGAAATACCTCCTGGAGTGAAATCATGATTAAAAGTTAGGAAATCCCCTGGCTTGTCGAAATTTTCTTTAGATTTTCCAAGGTTCCAGTTAACCCATTAAACTGTCGCGACAACAAAGAAAAATTCTTCAGGTCTATTTAGAAACCGCCCAACGTTTCCACACCATCCATTTTCTCCTTCTCCTGCTTTTCCTCCTCCATAGGATCCAAGCCCTTCACATTTGTCACACTCAAGGATACACTTTGATAACTCCCGTTCGGGTTCCGATGGCCATGAGGCACAGCTCAGGATCCCAGGCCAATGCGCTCGGTCGGTGAGGGAATCCATGCTGGGTTGTCTAAGATAAAACAAAGAGATAAAACTCATGAAGAAAACTTCAAAACACTGACGCTGATTGTACGGCCAGTCCTCGCGAGCTTGAAGAAAAAACTTCTCGGCTCTCATCCACCCCACTCGCACTTCTGAAAAATCTGCTGAATTTTTCTTCATTTTGTTTGTTTGCTTTCGATGATCGACAGGAATTTGTTTTTAAAAATGTTTTTGGTGGCTTCCCACTCCAGAGCTTATAACTACTAGGTCATCTATGACACGTTCCACACAACTGCAAATGCAAATGTGGTATTAATTGGGATTTTGAGTGGATGCCTTGGACGATAACAATCATTGGGATATCGCATTTCAGTAACAACACTGAAATAAGTCGTATGTTTAGCATTTCGGTTGACACCAAACCAGAAGTGAGGATACAAAAATGTCGGTGAAAAACCAACAAATCATTTGGGTTATGAAAGGAGTCAAAGGACCATTAATGCCATATCAGGAGGCCTGCATTATGTAACCCCAAAAGAATACAGACATAAGATAAACTTTCCCAGAGGCTCTATTCGGGTTATCTTATCTGGTTACAGTGTATTTCATATAGCAAAACAGGTAAATACTTGTAGAGCAAACAGAGAACTAAGCAGCTTGCGTCACTGTATCTGGGGGAAAAAACCCGTAAACACCCTTGCGATACGATAACCTCACAATTTCCAGGATATTTACCGACTAATCGCAGACCCTGCGAACGTCTCTGACATGGCCACTCGCACTTCTTCGCAATTCCAAAGAGTTTCCTTGAAAACCTCATTAAAAATTTATCCTGGATTAACCAGAGCGATATAATTAGCACAGCAGGCTAATTGAGGAAATAACCGGGGCATCACGTCTTCAACACCAGTGGCCTAACTAACTCTCGGCTATTCACCGGATATGACGAACCATTTCGAGTTCCTGCACTCGACCCACCCAGTGAGGATTCCAGATAAGGCAGCAAGGCAGCCCTAATGATTTACATCCAATATCTTAAACTTTTTGGGGACAATTTTCTGAATATACTTTGGACGTATCTAAAAGCGTTGATTAGCCCAACCAGTAATTTTAGTGATACGTATTACCCCGGAGCATTTCATCTGCGGTAGTCATTCCTAAACGTTTTACACCTCCTTTTAATTTTAGAGAAACACCTCCCCAGATCTCGTCCGCTTGTGACATGTCCTCACGACCAAACATTTTTTTTTTCTGTTTTGAGCGAATGCTGAAGTAATATCTAATGGAAATTTGGCACAATGAACCGAGCACGTCAGTGAAAAAGCAGGTGTGGATGGAGGGATCCATTAATTTATGCATTTGGAGTCAGCAACCAGATGTGTCATTTTTCCTCCCCCCACTAATTGGCAAGACCATAACCCAGGATATGGCAGCATGCCAGTCCCAAAACTGCCACCTGTTGCGCTGTTCGACAAAAACCCTCCAGAGGTAGCAATTTAATTTTCGCGTTTCGGCAAGTGCACGTCGGTGGCCTACGAGGACATGCCAGCCACGCATGACGAAACCCAGGTAGGACAGGTTTCCGTGCAACGATTCGACAAAACTTTTCCTGGACAGACTTTTGTTGTTGTCATTGGCATTAGATCACCGGTCTCCGGGTGATGTTTGCGCATTGTTTGGGTTACTCTGCCAAGATAAGGCTGCTTGACGAACAAACAATGCAACGCAAACGAGACCATGGAAAAATTGCACTTTTATCTCTCTCGTCCCATTTGTCGTTGGTCTCGCACGATCACGCAAGACTTTCAATTTAGGCTAATCCGGTGCCTCGTCCGTTCTGCCCCTGCAAGGAATCTAGTTCTTAGGGGTCATAATTTCATCTAATTAAAACGCACAATTTCGGCTATTCTGGAGCTGCCGAAATTCCTCCACCTCGCAAGTGATGACCCCGACAGCTGCACCACCAACGCCAGATCTCCATTCTATTTTCAGATGCAGTTCTGCTCAACCGGGTCCGGGGTTAAGAGGGGGAAAAATTCACTTGCCAGTCCTACACAACGAGAGACTGAGCACCCCACCCTCCCCATTACGAAATTTGAACTAGATATTAACCACGCCATCTCACTTCTTCAGCCCTAATGCTGCGTTTGAAAGCTTGAAGCGATACGGTATAATTATAATCGAGAAATGGGCAAGCGCAATCTTAAAAATTAAATTCGATTCAATCTTTCAATGGACAAGTTAAATGGGTCCAAATTACAACTGTTAATACCCTCCAGATTAAGACCTCTTACAATGTGGAAATAAAACGAAATGGTTTTATGATAGAATTTGCTGTCTGATCAGTTGCTGTGCTTTGTTTTAAGCTTACTTCGAGCGATTCATTTTTTGCATAATTCATTATTCACAAATTTAGCCAACCAATGCAAAATAAATTGCACACCAGCATTACCTGCGTGTCGATATCAGCGAGTATTGGCAAATTGGGTTCAGATCAAATTGACATTGCTGGTTTTGTTTGACAAGCATATCTAATGATGCCCAACATTAACGTCACTGGCGTCACGACAAGGTTTCGAAGTAATTCTCTCGACGTCTGACAGAAAACTCAAAAAAAAATACTGAATCGGTAATTTTGAAAAGGGATTCCTTGCAGAAACCATTTTATATTTCATACCCATAAGGGGTAAAGTCATGCATATATGTCCCAAAAAATCCCAGTATTTTACCGTTGTTTCAATGTTTTTCACCTGATATTCTAGTCAAATTATTTGCATTGTGAAAAGTAATGAATTGCTTACAGAACGAGCTTTTCCGATTTTAAATTTCTTAAGATCTGAAGAAGGGGTGCAGCTTGTACGTTCCACTTATCAAAAAATGTCGATTAATGGCATCCCCTTTCTCTTTATCCCAAAAGTAAACCAAAAGACTTCGCCACAGGGAATAATAGTAGTTTTAAATTGTTTTAACGCAACCTTGTTTAAAGAAAACAAGACTCAACAATAAAACTAATTAAAAAATTAATTTTACGAATGAATAAATTTGTCTTAAAAATACGGTCCAATTTAGGGATGTGGCTTATATGTGAGCAAATATGGCATAGCATATGAATTATTACTCCTTTTCAAAGCGAACGATTCGATCGGGAATACGCAATTTCGGCCTAAAGACACGCATTATACCGGGGCAGGCTCCATGGGTTAGGGCCAACAAACTTACCGGCCAGGGGTGAAAGAGCTCAGCCTCGCCAAACTCGTTTTGGCCCCTGACTCGGCCCACAACAGCCCGTAGGCCACTTAATTGGGCAGCCAGACAATAGGAGAGTGGAGAGCCGAGTAATTGCGTCGGCCCACCGCCTCTTCAGGCGCGAGAGGGTAACAATTTTGGGGCCGATAACCACCGTTGATCACGCAGTCCAAAATTAAACCAAGACGGACTGGGAGCCTTTTTCTCCCGAGTACCTGTACCTGTAACCTGTCCGAAAAACCTTCCTTTTTTTTGTATTCATAAAAACCGAAATCGAGTTTACCAACCGGTCTAACGAGATGGTGCGAGTGGTGGTGGTGGCGGCGGCGGCGTAGCTGGTGCGGAGCGAAGAAAACTGAAAAAAGTGCGAAAACGAAAAGGCCAAGTTCAAAAGCGCACAAATCCCGAGTTTATTACTCACCTTGTTGAAGGCAAAAAGTTCCTTCTGCAGTTTCAGCCTCTCGGCAGTGGGCTGGTAGCCCTTGCCTCTGATGAACTTCAACATTGCCGGAATTCAGCAGCTTCGGAGTGGCTACCAGAAAGAAGAAGAAAAAAGGAAAAAGAAATGTAAAAAAAAAAAAAAACAAGAGGCGTCAGTGATGAAGGGTTCGTTCAACCTGCACGACTTCATTCTGGAGGTTGAGGTTACGCCATCATTACGTTTGCCGAAGATAAAACGAAACGTGTGAAGGACGGAGGGGGGATTTGAAAAACGCTCCCATAATTCACCGGGCTTTCGGACTGCGAAGGAGGGGGGGGGGGGGTGAAGAACGTTACCGCTGCTTCGGTATTTATGGTCTTCTTCACCTAGGGGTGCGAGCTTTTCAGGAAATGGGAGGAAACGGGTTTAATATCGCCGATAAAATTCACTTCGCCCTTGCGTTGTTTCAGCGGCTTTCCACGCTTATCTCAAAATGAGCGGAAGTTGAATCATGGGGTTATGTACTCCTCCTAAAACTTCCGACCAATTACCATAAAAATCACCTCGAATTGGCGCATGAACGAAAAACTACTACAAAGTGCGTCACGCA
>JAQIXS010001130.1:0-33493 GCA_034700785.1 Rossiulus vilnensis | reverse complement strand
AATCGATCCACAAAAACAAAAAAAACAAAAAACAAAAATCTGTTATCGCCAGCGCCATCTGTGGTGCATCCTGCGGACATTTGAAAGCAGGGGGGAAGTTGGACGATGCCAAAAAACGTGCCAAAAGAATGCCCATCGTGAAAAAAAAAATTAAAATTACTTCCACATTTTTGTTTGAAATACCTATTAACGAATTGCCAAATTTATCTGATCCGCGTAGAATTGGTCGTCCATCTGAGATAATTTTTGTACAATTTCAAAACGTCCCTATTATTTATCAGCACTATTATTTATAAAGAATTGAATAGATTGGGTTTTCGCCGCATGGCAACCTTACTTGTACAATGTTTTTTTTCCCCAAAATGTTATCAATAGGCTGGAATTTTCCAATCTCTTTAAACCTCTGGTTAACTAAGTTAAAGCGTTGCAATACACCAGTCAACGTGAACCCAGCTGGTAGACAAGAGTTATAGCCTAAAGTCGGTAATAAAAATGAAGGATGAGTCAGATGAATTTGTTATTTATATGTTCATAGATGTTCATTAAACAATAAACCGAATGACATTACCAGCTTCAGTTTTAACTTGTAAGGGCCGGTTGTACCAACAAAAGTTAAGCAAATCCCGAGGTAAACCTCTAGTTAACTATATCAGGAAAAGCAATGCACCACATCAGGTTAGACTTTAACAACGGTTTAACGTTAACCCAGCTAATAGGCAGGGTTAACCTATGGTTTGTAATAGAATGTAATTTTCCCAGCATTCCAAGCTACAACAGTCAACGTGTTCACTACACCTAGGGTTAATAATCCAACTAGCATAATGTTATTATATTAATCCTTAGGGTAACTCGTAGTTATAGGTAACCTCAGGTTAGCTAATCTTTCATTTAACCTACAATGGTGCAACCGGCCCTTAGTACAGCAGCACTAATATACAGTGTATAATTATATTGTACATATACAATGTATCATACCGCAGAGGCGGTTGTACAATAATAACAGCAAAATGAAATAAACGTGTCAAAAGAAATGGACGCCTAAGTAGTTCTGTCAAATTAAAAGACTAAATGAAATTCGGTTTTGGCTGTAAGGCCCGCTTCACACTAACATAGAATATGGCATATTAATAAAAGAATATATTTCGATTATGAGTCGATTTGCCATGTCAATTTCATACTATCCCTTGGCATAACTTAATAGTGTTGTTATAAGCACTTTAAGGCAATTTTTAGTAGAAATAATCCGTATGTTATGCGTGTGTGAAGGTAGCTTAATGCATACTAAGACGTGAGGCATAATGTTTGTCATTTAAACTAATCATAATATTACCTAATAAGGAGTGCAATATGATCACCACAAAACGGTCACCAAAGAAACGATTTTAAACCTACTGATTAACTAATTAATAATACTCTTTGATGAAATTCAGTGTCATGCTGACATGTCATCAATTCCTAGAAGCGGCATTTAATCCCTGCGTTCCAAATAATATGCAGTAGTACATGTCATGGATGTATATTGCCATTTGATGTCTCATGTTAAAAGAGTACACCTTATCCAAGTTATTGGAAGCCATACATGCACATCATTTCAATCGTAAGTCAAACCATCAGACTGTGGCAGATCCAGAAAAAAAGAGAGGGTAGTGGTAACCAAGTATGATAAGGGGGAAGTACTCTACTATCAAATAATTGCATTAGCGCCTTAAATCCCTCCACCCGTAAATTGTTTATATATCCATACATGCATATACATGTACCTGCTTAAAATGCATATGACTAAGCCACAATTTTCCTTTTTTTTTTTTTTTTTTTTTGAATATTTTCTGGAAAAAAACTACAGGGGAGGGCGAATGCACGTCCTTAAGTTTCTTATCACTGTTCATTTTTACTCTTATCATTAAACGCATGACATGTTATTTCGCTATTCAACATTCTAGGCGAGCATATATCATGGGGTGGAGAAGTGGGCAAAAAAAAGTAAATATGAAAAACGTTCGCAAAAGAGCCGTTTTGGAACGATTTTTGGAGCTTCTCTGAGTCCTTCTGCATCCATAATTAGGTTAAACAATTAAGTGCATGGGGAAGTATAGTGCAACGGCAGCGTTCTCCAATGACGTATTCGCCATATTTTCATCAAATGAGAAAATAGGAGCCTCATTAGATACTGCGATTGAAAGCGATTTTATGTCAAGAGTCGTAATTTGTACAGAATTCTGAGCAATTTCCGGTGTCGCATCAGGCGTCGTTTAGAACTGGATGGCCGGGTGACAGAACCAACAAGGTTCCATTTTAAGTCAACACCTGGAAGGGAATAGGCAAATTGGAACGGCGACCCCGCGCATGCGCAAAAAACAAAGCCCGCTATTACGTGTTATTTTCTAGCTGCGTGCCGGTTGTTTACTGGAATTGGATGTCAATAGGCTGCGATATGCAAGCAAGGCGTTCATGGATGCTAAATTAGCATCTACAGCTCGCAGCAAATTGTCGAATTGTTTCTCGCCGAGTCGCATCGACGTGCAGGCACAGACATCATTAGTGGTTGTATATAAAAGGAGCTTTAATTACAATCTTAAATGAGTGACAGCGTTGCGTTGTTTCTTACGCTGAAATGAGCTTTCGCAGTTATCAGCGTGCGTAAAAAGCGATTTCTTTTACTCTTCGCTCGTCTCGATCCTTATTAAAAGCGCCTAGGAAGTGGCAAGCTCTGTACTTCTCTCTCCTTTCGCTCAAACAGTATATTGATCTAATTGAGATAACAGTCAATAAGAGTTTAATACTCACGAAGCCGATAGGGGGAGCGCGCATGAACACCCGCAGCGCTTCATACCCCATCAAAGAACCCACTTGTCTTTCCCACTACGTCGCAGATTGTTACGAGAATAAAACTTCTGTCGTGTTGAAATGAGGTTCACCAAAAAAGAATTAAAAAGAGAACTAATCCCATATGCACCGTCATGTTTGAATCGCAGTAACCCCGTTTAATGGAACCAATATATTATACCCGTTAAACTCAATTGGATTGAAAAAATAATGATAATTTAAAAATTTCACAACGAACTGTATTTGAAAGTCTAATTTATTTGAATTACATCATTTGTAATACCGTCAATTTCCCACCACTAAAAACAATATTTAATGCAGAACGCAACATTTTCTAACATGTTGGAAACACCTTTGAGAGACTCGGGGAAGCATTTTTCTTTCTTTTCTTTCACTGTCCTTGATTGGTTAATGCTTCTGAGCTCGGAAAATTGTGTTGATTACTGTTGAAAATATAGGGTCATTTTGCAGGTCATATTCAAGAATTATAGAAATGTGTGCATGTATTATAATGTTGAGTTTCACGTCACTAATTTTGAATCGTAGAAAGCGCCATATGCTATGATATTCGCCAGCATAAATGCTATATATTTTGATATCAATCTTCAATGAAAAGCGTATGTAAGCAAATAGACAAACTGCTCGTTTTAGGCATGGAGAATAATATTGATATTTTGTGCAATATACACGTAAGTGACATAGATAAAAAAATCAATTTGAACCTCGTAAATAAGAAATCCCTACCCTATATTTCCTTGTGCACCAATTTATGTTTTCAATTAATAATGTTTCTGCAGCTTTTAAGCTCATGAAACTAATGCAAATGCTGAAGGGAATAATTACATTTTACTATCTAATAACCATGCATTTCACATGTAAGAAGCATGCCATCCACAGCTGGGGGAAATTAGTTCTTGCTTTTTAGTTCCAGATACAATCTCGGGTTAAAAGCTCAAGCACCTTTTAATTGCTTTGTGATTTCCTCGGAAACTTTTAAAAACTCGCACACTTGTATAATTGCTACAAAGAAAAGACCATCCATTACTTGTTATTTTCCAGTTCAAAGCTCATTAAAATGGCGGAGAATTTTCCATTATTAATTTTTTATGGATTCTTAGACGAGTCCGTGCCTGATTATCTCTTTTCTCTCACCGCCTGAAACATAACCAGCAAATATAGTTTTGCATACTGCATACTAATTTAACGACCAAATACGGAAGTTGCACGGTGAAGATTCGTCCAGGGAAGTGAATCGATGCAAAACAAAAGCAGTGCCAGACATACTTCGTAAAAAAATGATTTTTTTTCGTAACTCCATCTAAGAGATGCGACCTTTTCCCTGATATATCAACTTAATTGTTTGCTTTTTTTTGGAATTACTCCTCTATTGTCAAACATACCCCGTTAAAATAGTTAAAGAACAATTTAAACACACGTTGAGCCATGTCGAAATACGAAGAACATGTATAAACCTAAACGAATTTTGCACTCGAGGTCAACACGCTAAGCTAATGGAATTATTTGATGTTGACATTGTTACTTTATAAGACACGCTAAAATGTTTTTAATGAAAAACTGGAACGTTTTTTGGGTTCACCATTTTTGTTTTTGTTTTCAATTTCTGGACGCATTATTACACGATAACACATTCCAGATATTCTTGATCTTACTGACAAAAGTACCTTTTTATTTGAGAGCGTGCCAGCATTATTACTAATGACATTGATGGAACATTAATGGAATCACCCATTTTATTTCTTTTGTCGATATAAGGGAACGTTTCGAAACATGTTTTAGAGCCTCAAACGTAAAACGTATCTTTTAAAACAAAGATAATATTTAAAATACACTGAAATGTTTATTAATAAAGAGGAGCATTCTGAAACTTCAACTCAAATTAAGTGCGCTAATTGACGTGAAAGTACGTCAGGAATTGGCAATTAGGTCCCGACAATCCGATATTGTCGGGCCCGTGACTATCTCGGATAACCAAACGTATAGTTATTGAAAGAAGTTAAAATAATAGTTGAAAATAAGTGCAACTGTATTTTGTACAGTGCATGTAAAAGCTTTTTTTAATACATGTACACAGTAAATACGAAATAACTAAAAATCTACTCAACTCGCTTAAATCAGATTTTAATCAGATTTCATGGCCTCCAAGCCAAGCAGCCTAATACACTTTAACGCTCTTCCCCTTCTTTTTATGTTGCTTTTAAAATGTTTATCTGCTCGATACATCGGTTAATCAGAATGCTTATCCGAGGTTGT
Organism: Rossiulus vilnensis; assembly: GCA_034700785.1. Classification (NCBI taxonomy): domain Eukaryota; kingdom Metazoa; phylum Arthropoda; class Diplopoda; order Julida; family Julidae; genus Rossiulus; species Rossiulus vilnensis. The sequence continues at coordinate 28,399 of JAQIXS010001130.1, read as the reverse complement.
TTCACTTCAATTAAGCCAAATATCGGATAACCCATCCTCGGATAATCGAGCTCCCACTGTATTAGTATTTGGTTTTCAAGAAGAAACTGTTAAGGGTGCGGCAAAGGAATGCTAACCATGCAAAAACAAATCATTTTTGCTTTACATACTTGTTATATAATGACTAAATTTGCTTTCCCCATGTAGAATCTGCGTTACTTTTTATAATTTAAAAATGCGCAGTTTTTTTTTTTATAAAAAATAATAATAGTTTGAGAAGTAGGCATTTTAAACGGATTTTAAGTCAAGTGATTTTTTTGATATAAATGAACGGGAATTTCTCAAAAGAATAAAAGTAACGCAGACCCTAGTGTCCCCTAGTTGTTAACTGTTTCTTTTTTCTTCTGCGTGGTGGGCGTCCTTTTGGGTCGAGCTTAATCTTAAGTTCCCAACCAGACAGGTAAGCAGACGATGGCGTCTAGCACGGCACGCGTTCCAATTACCCGTTCCACCTCCAAGGTGTAAAGTGTTTGCATCCAACAGATACAAAACAACCGCCACTTATGTGGACCGATAAGGACATGTTGAGAAAGGAAGGTCCACTCGAGAAACCCGTCTACAAAGCCCTTCCTTGATCCATGCTTTACTCGTCCAAATCGTCAACACTCGACCAGCTTGAAAACGATGTCGCGCTAAAGTGATTAAGATATGTGCTGTAAAAAGTGGAAATTTGCATGCGGAGGTCGTCAGGTACCGTGACACGTAAATGAGCTCAGCACACAAAAAATAATAATAATACTTAAAGACTGACTAGCTTTTTGTTTGGATTTAACCAGAAATCAATGGGACTTGTTAAAGCGAGCGTGTAAACGACACGGTGTAAACCACTTCAGCTGCAGACCGCATTTGAATAACATTGAAATAACAAATAGCATTTCAATTTCGACTGGCCATTATGCACGCGTCATAAAAAGATAGCGTCTACGTGGCTAACTTGGGCTGACATTCTGCGGTCGAAGTTGGCCGAAGATGGGTGCTTTGCCCTCAATTATATTTCCTATTTCGCCAAGGGTCAACTGTCCCCCAGCAGGGGGCGTAGGTGGAGCGTTGGGGCATGGAAATTTCTGGCCTGTACATCACGCTATCTTATCTGATGGCGACCCCTCGTGGAAGGGAAGGGATGCTTTCCTATTTTCGGACGCCATATCAGTGGCAGTCCATCACGATCTCGAGCTACCTGCGTCCATTTCCTCATTTGCAAGCATGCTCCGAAAAGCCTCGCACATTTATTAACCATGCAACCAGTAAATAACACCTATTTCCAGTTGGTTTGTTTTCTTGACACTCGCTCTCGTTTCCTGCATCCTCGCCAGCGCTTCGCTGTTTTTTCAAGGTGGGGTCACCAGATATGAACTCATTCACCCTCGTTTCAGAGCGATATCATTCCGAGAACTCCAGGTCGCTGCTCGCCAATGTGTTTTTAGTTTACGTCCAATGTAAAGGCTCAATCTCAAAACTGAAGAATAACAAAAACAGGGCGATTTTCTGAGTATTATGGGCTTTGTGAATGACCTTGAAATCTGGCACTTGTCTATAATCACTCGTATTTGTCGTATCGTTTTCAGTGTTTGAGTTGCAGCAAAGCTCGTCCACCACGTAGATCTAAACTGTTCTATAGGGTATGTTTAGTCAAAGTAAGAGCCATGATTTTACACGACAAACTTTGCACACCATCAAATCTCGTAAGGGGGCGTCCATCAAAAATTTGAGCTCTTGGTTGCCTGCGTCCGAATTGGTCAACTACCACCTATGTTACAATGTACTAATATATGACGTCATACTTGCACATACATGTAACGCGAGGCCAGAATTTAATACGAATGAAGGATTTCAAGTTCTTCTACCTTTAACTTTAAAACAGAACATTTATTCAATATAAAAATATTCGAAATGACGTCATTTGGGTTCATTGTTGCCAACGAATCGGTAAATTAGATAGAAATCCATAGTGTTCACGTATTATTTTGATTAGTGTACCATCTGGGGTGAATGGTCGTTATTGGCAGGTTTCATTGTACTCGTGAACTGGAACTCTCGCACGAGATAATTAAAATTGGGCGTCCGAATTTGCCGAATTGATAAATTGATATAAAAACTAGATTGGTTTTTAAATATGGCAGTGTTTCTGGTTTTGGCTGAAAACTAATTTCAATTTGAGTTGAATGGAAGTATTGATAATGAGAACGGATCCTGCATAAAGAAAAAAAATAACAATTATAGCGATGTTACTGACAATAGCAAGCGTCAATAACGCTAGATTTGTACTAAAATTATAGAATTTAAGCTCTGTCATTACATTGTTGTCAGTATATACGGTGTAACTCCCACCATAGCGCCACGCATTAACTCTGTGGTGATTGTCAGTTTTGCTATTGTGCACTTTGGTTAATTAAATCATAATTCGAGTAACTGACCAGGATGTACCGGAGATTATCTTGAACAAAATGATCGCCCAAAATCACGCATTACGTCGCACGAGGCGCATAGACGCGTATAACCGATGTTTACCCGATTGCATGTCGGCGTGGGTGTTTATATGAATTATTGACCGTGAATTGAGTGACCTCGATCGAGTAGGTTCGCCAGATAGCGCATTATAGTTCCCACGTGTCTATTGACCGAACCGGACGAAATTGGTCTGACGTTTGTGGAAATGAACTGCGTGGAAATGCAGTCAATAATGACGCTGCAAAACAGTTGGTAAACTATTTAATAAATACGTGTGCAACCATATGCTGTTGTAGCAGGCCTAATGAAAATTAACTTCAGTCGGTTAAAAAAAAAACGCGTGCCATATTTCCCAGCGGTATAACGCGCGTCCTAGATATATCCTGGTGGGATTAATCTGCACGTGTATCAAATATTAACCCTTTTAGCGCGAATCAATTCTCACGACAAATTCGAAATTGGGACAAAACATTGTTGGACAGCCCATAAATTCGCCATTGCGAGCTGCATAAAGAGCACTCAAATTAAATTGTAGGTCAGGATGATGGCGATGATGACAACATATGGATCTGGAATTAGGGCACGCACCAAATTCTCCAAAGGAGGCCTATATTCCCCCAAAAGTGAAGGATCCAACCCTAATTGCGAAGGCAATAGTGATGCTCATCCAGTGACGTACGTTTCTAGTGGCATTGTACCGATTTTTTTTAGTCAGACACCGATCAATGAAAAGCACTAAGAGCGTTAAACTAATCGAAGAATTAAGTAAATGTGACGCCCTAAACCCTGTGTCATTATCGATTGAAACGCCCTAGCGGTTTCTGCACACAGTGCTGTAGTTATAGGTTTTAAATATTTGATTAGTAATTTCGTACTCATAATAGCCATCAATCAATCAGTGCATCTGAGAGAGAGAGAGAGAGAGAAAAAAACAGCGATTCATTTATGCCTCATTTCAATTGGCGGAAAGTGTCGACTGGTGGCGACCTCTACAACGAGGTCACGCTCCGTGCATACGTGTATATGGCTGCTTTAATCGATGTGACAATTTACCAACAAGCGCTTCAAGCTGCTAAAAATAAAATGCTTCTTTTGTGTAAATATAGATTTATATTTGGGATCCCGCGATCAATACGCCCCTTGCATCATCGCGTTTCGGCCCACAGGCGGCGCTACTTGCCAGGGACCTGCTGCCAGATTTAAGTCCATCGTCTGCTATCTGGGGGCTTCTCAATCGATTTTTTTACGTACCCAGCAACTCTTCCCTGCCCACATTGTTCGTGCAGCTTCCACTTTTTAAATTGTGGAATCATGGCAAGGCCGCTTGCACCGACGAGCAGAGGAAGCAATACTAGTTATTGTGACTTATCACATTATGTATCAGCAATCAATTCGATAATGACTATGTTTAATGCCAATTACCTCGCTCGAGCCCAATGAGTGGCTGAGAGGTACGAATAAACGTGAGCAAGATATTTAAAGACGCAATTGAGTAGATTTGCCCTGAGCTACCTCTATAATAGCCGAAGTATCAAGAGCACTACTTTCTCGATTTTAGATATACTTGCACGTGTACAGTTCACGGATTATGTCTAGTGGCAGTGCCATCAGCATTCGCTACTGCGTCCATTTTAATCATGCTCTATGGTGCTTGTTACGCAATGATAGATGCGAAAATTAGTTACTCGAGTTTAAGCGGAGCAGAAATGGTAATGAAAATCTAATCCGCTCATATTAAAGATTTGGTTTCAAAAGTGGCAATCACACACAGCCTTTAGGATATCCTGTAATTTACAGAAAATACGGCACTGCTGCATCTATCCGCTCGAGTTCAGCTTTTGTTGCAAGTACCTCCACACCATAAAGGAGTGTTGACCCCCAATTTTTTTTTCAAAAACAAAACTAGTGTCCAGTCAGTGCTTTGCCCTTTAGTATTATTTTTACATTGATTGTAAAAACTATGCAACAAAAATGTTGCAGACTTTTTCGGCCCGAGGAATCCGCCGCTACTTAAATTTGTATTATTGGCTATAAACGTGCAAGCTGAGACTCTGACACATAATTATACGTGTTATATTGTAGCTTACAATGGAATATTTGTGGACAAGCCGACCACTTTACTGCTCCAATCAGCAGTGATGCGTTTCCAACTCTAGAGCATACAGAATATTAAGTTTCCCGTGAATTACCCGTTCTCAAATTCCAGTGCCGCCTGGGAACCGTTTCGAGCAGCTGGACAGTGTGTTTATTTGCACCGAAAAGCTGGCCAAAAGTTTAAAAAAAACAAATACAGAGAACATTAAAAAATGGTTTAATTATGAAGTTTGGTAGCTATGACATCATGCATGTATTATGAGCACAAATCGTTCAAACCTTCCGTAACATAAGCCTCACAGCCATTTGAAATTAAGCCTCACTATACATATTTTTCACATGTCAAGCCTTGCCAAGTAAAACATGACATTTAGCGTACCTTGAAACTATTTGTGAAAAACAAAGTCGCTCATACTGATGCCAATTTTTCAGGTAAATTAAATCCTATGGAAGGCGCAATAATAATTTTGGCCAGATTTTTTAGTGCGAATACTCCACTGTTAGCAATTTTTTGCAAAGCGTCACTAAAATTTTTCAAAAATAAACACAAAAACTGATTGCATAAAGTTCGATTTGCGAGCGCTGTGAACAGCCTCTTGAAACGTAATTAAAAACGGGTTTCCATAGATGCCTCGTGCATGCCCTGTCCTTGAGCATTTTACGCTTTTTACCATCAATTTCAACGCATTCAATCCGCAAGGATTAATCCCCGCCCAATCAAGAGCTCCGATTCGCAGCGAGGCCTAGGCGAGCATCGCAGTTGTTTAAAAATTCAAACGCCTCTCTCTATTATGAAGCTGCGTAAACATTATTTGGCATGCAGGGCTTCGTATACACGTGCGGGCGCGCATTAGGCCTGCGCGGATGAAAATAGCTGATATCTATTTCGAACACGCACTAAATCTCTCTAAATATATTTTTTTATGCTCGGCTCCGATTCTGCGCCATCCACCCGGGCTACACTGGCGCAATTTAACAGAAATTTCTCGGCTGAATCTCAGTTGTTGGAAGGTTGTTGACCGCACCAGGCATTCCTCTCTGTGGTTGGTTGGCCACAGACTTTTAGTTAGCTCGCTAGGTGTGGCGCTCGCTCAACCTGCCGAAGCTGCTCTCGGTTTTCCGCTCCTTCCCTTTCCATCACCATTCATTAATCCCCCGCCATCCTCCTTCGTTTACGCTTAATGTAGCTATTGGTGGGAGCAATATTGCCGCTAATTCTCGATCTCGTGTCGGTGGCGCTCGCGAGGACAAAAACGAGCGTCCCCTGGTGGCGCACGGAGATGTCGGAAGTCTGAACGACTGTCATCCGGCGGAATTACCGTTAATAGGGACAGCCTCGTGCTTAGCTAATCTTTGTTTCGTTGTTAATTGCTGCGCGTGCATGCTAATGCAGCTATTAACACCCCACTCGCAGGACCGTATTTGCTAACAATATTTTAACGAGATGAAAAACGCACCCCCTCCCCGCGGACTATTAGTCGAGAAGCACGTTTAATTTACGAGCATTCGTATTTAATTGAATCCCGGTATAAACATCAGTTCGATGGCGGAACCACGTTACACCGTGATCCGATTAGGTTAATGCTTAATGGAAGATTACGGGATTTCGCGGGGGATTGTTAAGAAATGAAAGATTCGTTTACCTGCCAATCTGCCTCCAATCCCATTTCCCATCTTGGGTTTAGCTTCTGTTGCTTTTTAATGTCAACGGGTTCAATCAGTCCAGTGTAGCTAGGTTTACGTTTATCTTCTGATGCTTGCTTTCATCCCGAGCGACGACTTCCTTAACTGCTTTTTGCTGACATTTTACATTTCTGAAATTTTAAAAAAGAGCATTCCATCATCTTGATATAATTCGTATTTTACGATCATAAACGATGGGAAGGAAATATATTTTGATTTTAAACATCTAATCTTAATATACAATTGGTGACAAACACAATAAAAAACCGCTAGTGAATAACTGGGGGTCTTTGGAACCTTGCATATAGAGGCACTACGCTTGCAAAAACAATGCAACTTTTCTAGGGATATGTATTAGTTTTAGGTAAAGAAATCTGCAGAAGAAAAACAAAAAAGAACATCATTCAGTAACATGTTACACAATTGACTATCTGGGGATTTTTGGAACAGGGACATTTTTTGAGCAATAATATTTACAGTAATTTTGTTGTTGTTTTTAGCATAGAACTTCTTATTTCAAGTCTTAAATTAGATGTATAAAAATCCCAGAATTAAAAAAAATATATCAGAGCCTTTCTTGGTTGAAATCAAACCTCGGGCGTTCTGAAAACGTCCATAGTCACCAGTGGGGTTAATATGTGAAGAAGATTTAAAAAAATTATTGGTATACATCCTTATTTCGCAATGTAATGCAAGGTGAAGAGCAGGAGCTTCAAATGCATTTGTGTATATATTTCAGAGTTATATTCTCAAACATTTTTTTCCAAATACTAATAAATAGATAAAATGTTGTAAAATACATCGTTATAAATGCACTTGCGAGCAGTTTAAAGCGCTAATTGGTTTCAATTCCCATTGCATGCATTACAATGCATGTCAGGTTGAATTCATGACAATTTACGCAGGAATATTTTCTGTTATCAGGAGTATTTATTTCAGCTTATTGATCTAATATTAAACATTCATTTTGAGCGGAAAAATTAGGTTTTATCTTGCATTAACTGGAACTAAATTTGTATGTTGTTAATAAGTCACTTGTCATTTTAGCTGAATCCCTGATGTCTCGATCCCGTCGTGCATTTAGATAATTTGATTATTGGTAATTGTAATGACCGTTAAATAATGCACGGAATTCTATAAACACATACCACATTTGTTTTTACGTTACTGCGTGGTGTTGTAACACTAGTATATAATCAATTCATTTTATGCTGGGCGAGTAAACAATAAAGCTAATTAATATACACGTTTGTCTCATTTAAGTCGAGTACTGACAACTTTGTGATAATCACCTTCATTATAGAGTGCATGTGAGGTACACACGATTCACACACTTTTTTGCTGCATCATTATGCCTGTTGCATGCAGGTTGTCACGTCACATTCAGAAATCCCTGGCATTGATCATTATCAGTTTCTTCGTAAACATGTGTGAGACCTATCTGATGCGATAAGGATGGCGTGACTAAGTTTACGTGCGCGATGAGAAATATGGAAAATACTTAAAGCTGATTTGCTCAGTGATTTCACATCTAATGCATGCAATTGATTATGGCTTCAGATATTTCAATGGCAGTCTTCTTTCCTTTCGTGCGCTCTGGTATATTAGACTTTTGTGGAAAACCGTGTATCAACAAGGTTGTCTTGTCTGCGCTTTATCGATCCGCCTTAGAAACGTATGGGGAATGAAAGTTTCCAACAAAGATATGAAGCTAGATCACACCAGCTTAACAGTTAATATATATGTAGACGCTTCTGGTTTCAGAAGAAAGGCATTCCATAACCTAACTTGCGATGAAAGAAGAAACTTCGGTCTTCGGGGGCGTCCACAAAGGACGTCTATCAAAAAGTTGACTTTCTGACCCCCAACCCGACTAATCCATTAACATCCGAATCCCCCTGTTTTGTCCCATTCCATGTAGCACAAATAGTTCAGGCGGCGTTAAGTTATTTGGATAAAAAACACGCTATTACCGACATGGTTTTCAATTGCTCTGTCCCCCAGATCCCATTATCCTCATCACATTTCCGTAATCTATAGACAAATCTAGGAAGTCGGATGTGTTTGAGATGCTGTTTAAAGGTATAAACGAATCCTTGCTTTGGATAATTGTTCTAGAGGGTAAAAATTAGTTAGTCTGATTTTCACGAATATTAAACTCCTCTATCACAAATTTACTGATAAAACTATTGTTAATCACGTACTGAATAACATGATTTTTATCCAACATTTATGCTTGAGAGCCATTATTGTATTGTTAAATAAGGAAAACAGGCTAAGAAGTTGACATCAAATTGCTCCTAAACTCTGCCGCCCTACAGTGTATATCATGTTGAATAATATGTAGGCCTACCTCCTATTTCAATCTATAATAACGTCTCTTTCCTGCATAACACGATGTCAATATTTAATATAATTGACGTATTTTTATGGCATTCAATTTACGACTTAACCATTAATAATAGATCATTAGCACATGGTACATTTAAAAAAAATTTCGATTGAGAATGTCATTGTTGACATTTTGTGTTGTCATTAGACCAATGCGAGACGTTTCTTTATGGAACGGGATGACGTACATTCTAAAAAATAACCTAACCAGACGCCATATTCACATACTATTTCGTGTAATAGCGGTCGTTACTGACAGGTTTCACTGCAGTCAGTAATTAAAACCCGCACACTACAAAAAGTGGACGTCCGAATATGCCGACCTCCATTACCCATGATCATTCAATTAGTGTAACCATGTCCCCCCCTCCAACCTCGGACATCATTTATGGACGGCCATTCCGCCTGAAACCTCAATCAGAGCTCAAGATCCGTCTAATCATGTAACCTTGCTTTGAGGTTTGCTTGATTCAACTTTCTTCTATTCTGCCTCACTTCGTCAAGGAATTGACTGGGTTGTCACATTGACAAAAATGAGATCATGCCAAATGAGATGATTCCAAAGTCAATTCTTCAATTAACAGTTCAAAAAACATGTATAAGTTTGATATTGTCTGTTCGCACTAGTATATAACCATTATCCGTAGCATTTCACGCGTCGTTCGAAATCCTTACCGAAGATAAATTTTTATTTGAGGAGAAATGTCAAAGGCTGAAAACAAGGAAACTCCAGATTGGATAAGTGATTCGGTTAGCCGAATGTACCGAGTCGGATGCTTGATAATGATAATGGACAATAATAATGAGTCAAATAGGTGAAAATATGCTATACTCTTTGGTCTGAAAGCACCTTTCGTGAAACCTCCGATAGTTCCCGTGCTCTTATGTACTAACCAGTAAATTTCTATTAGTGGAAAAACACGGAAAAATACTCTGCCCAAAATGCATGGCACGCGTTCACTTTAGCATCACGATATTTATAGCGCATAGGCTGTAGAGCATCAAAGGACACAGTGGCATTACTATCGTGCGTAAATCACTCGCGTGCTTATGACACGTTTAACTGGGATAAACATTTTTTGAAAAATGCACAATAGGTATTAACCAGGGCATATTAAATGGCAAGTGCACTTCTGCGCCATCTTCGACAATCGCTTGGTGGAATCGGCGTACCATCTGGCCTGTTCGCAGGGAAAAACAAGTCGAATTTTAGCGCACATTATCTAGAAAGGAAATGGCTGACGAAGCCAGTGGCCTTGTTTTGCTCTAGTTTAAATTGAGAAATTTCGAAACTTTCCAATCGTGACAAGAGATCTGGTTTCGGCAGGCGAGAAACATGGTCGGTTGTGACATATTTCAAAATTCATTCTAGGCCTACTAGCCCATTTCTTTCGTTTACCAAGTATCTTACGCCCAAAAGTTTAAGGAGGCTGGGTTGTCCCGCATCATGGCGTACGGCATCATTTCTCCGATCCGCTTATTTCGATCACGAGTCATGCTGAACTTGTATTGAATAATCATAAAAGATCCGTAAAATTCAGCCGTCGCTTTCATGGCTAGGTGGCAGAAGTCAGAGGTGTTACCGAACGATCTGTCCACCAACGTAAAATCGTCCTTCAACCGTAACGTCTTCCTTCTATCGTTGGCTTGGCCTCAGTCACAATATTGAGTATCTATTGCCATTGCATACTAATGGTCACGGATCGATTGAGCTGTTGGCCGCCTTGGTATCATCTGGTGCAGGGTTCTCCTGGCTGACAGCCTGAAGTGCCCTCCCCTGCATGGTTTCACGGTGGAAATGAACTCATTCTGTTCGCCTGGTTCACCTACAGACATCTTGCTGATGCTCCTTATGCTGTGCAGAGGCCATGAACGGATGCTCTGCAAAGGAGAGGGCTGTTGCGCACAAATCAAGTAAATGCACCATGACACAAGTCGCCATTATTCCCGTGATCTGGCAAATGGCCACCCATTGCATGTCGTAACCTGTAGAAATCATCGAAATAAGCAAATGATTATGTCCAGCATGCAACAGGTCTTCGCTTCAAGGAAACCTGCATTCATTTTCAGTTAAATCACAAAATCTAATTAATGCCGTGCCACGCATTTAAAGCGGAATGTCCTCGCATATTAGCGTTCATCAAAGTTAATCTGTCTAGTCAGTTTACGGTTTGAAGCCAATGGGCGATTAACCGAAATTTTAAAATATAATACATGTAATTGGCCTGCAGACAAGCATCGATGAAACGAAGTTTGCGAGACTGGTAATTTAGTCACTGATAAACGAAACCCGGGAAGAGAAAAATGTGAAATGTAGCAGCAAGGTACGGTCTCAGAAATCGACCCAGAATGATCAAACAAATCCCCTGTTGCCCAATGAATAAGTTAACATAGCAAATTAATGAAGCAGTATAGTTTTGAAAGTTGTTTTGCTAAATTGCTTTAGTGATTGTCTTGGGAGAGTGCTATTTGAAAGTTGTATCATGGCAATCACATCCTTGCTATAACTGAATATACAGTATGCTTCCTTAAAATTTGCTAACATTGACGAGTACCACTCTTTACGAACCCCTGTCATAATGGTCAAGGAAAAAATCGTCGGGATTTCTCTCTCAACATTGCTTCATTGTTATGAAACAAAATGTCGCCCTTTTTCCAATTTTAACGGATTCACAAGTGCCTGCCAATGAGCGAAACACGCCTTTGTGAGCGCACATGACCGTTATAATTTGAACCAAACCCACATCGTCATCCCTCATTTCTGCATGATTCTCTATACCAGTTCATTTTCGGCATATATGTAAATGCAAAGGACATTTCACACAAGAGTTCATGCACAACGGAAAGGGGTATCTTTCAATCCCCCATCCTAAACCCCCCACACACATATTCGTCATTTGCATAATGGATCTGCACGTTTTCATGCATCCCCTCCTCCTCCCTTTTGAATTTTCTTTTTATGCTTTTCATCTTTTATTTAGTCAGTTGGAATCATTAGAGAGACAAACATGACTCGGTACGCGTCCTATTTACGTCATGAATATGATATTTGTAGTACTCATACTGTGGTTGTGGTATAAATTATGCGTTGGCGCGCATAAGAAAAGCGTGAGCAAGAAAATGTCCTTGGCATACGCCCGTATATTTAAACAAAGAAAAAGTGAAAATTAGAAATAATTTAATGAGAGCAACTAAGAGAAAAAGTAAACGTTAACCGAATTTATTCGTTCCCTGTTCATTTTAGTAAATACATGTATACGAATTCGCATTGTATTTACCATTGAATCAAACATTTAATAACCAAAGAACATCCTTGCAATAATTATGTTAATACTTTTTTTTAAATTCATTTCCGTACTGTAGCCTACTTCGTGGATGAAAATAAAAATGTTGCGTTTTCTCTGCAGCGCATTTATATAGAGCTAGTGCAGCAGAGGTCTGTTGAAATTCATAAAATTAATACAAGGGAGCACCCAACAGTTATGAGCGTATTGTCATAAAAATAAATGCAGCTTTTATTGTTTTTACACAGTTTAAATGACGGTATAATGCACGCCTTGGGGGAGATAAAGGTGGATTGTCTGCTCATGTACACTGCTTGAGTAAACATTACAATTCAAAATAAAGTAATCATAATTTATTGAATTCGAAAAAACTAACTTTCGTGATAGTTGCCAAATGTGGTCGTTGGATGGCACCATGGTTTGCACACAGTACGTTCAATGAGTACCGTATATGCATGCATACTGATTTTCCCACTACTAGCATGTGTTCCATTCACTGTATATTTTCCCCTCCCAAGCCTTCTGACGTTTTTATTACAACTAAATTTCACCCATCGAACTATTATAGTCATTCATAGCTTTCCTGGCAGTTTATGCCTTGATATTTTGAGAATACGAACGATTGAAACATCTCGCAACTTCTAACTTAAAAATGATTTATGCTGAAATCCTTTTAATTCAATTCAAACATAACGCATTTTAGAATACCCAAATTAATTTACCTATTTACGACATTAACTCAAAAATCAGTCGCCACCGAATTTAATTCGCAACCCCTAGTTTTAAGGGAAAATTGGGGGGGGGAGGTTATTCTTAATTGAAAATAAGACGCACTTATGGCTTTAATTCACGAAGTGAAATAATACTTTATAACATCAAGACGAAGTGTACAATACAATTGCTGGTTTGCTTCTGCGTAAGCAGTAACTTCCCATTTAAATGTCGTATTATAATGCTATCTTTTCCCTACCATTTTTATAAAAAAACGCAGCAGAAATATTTTTAAAAAATGGCAGTTACATGCTTTACGTTCCCGCCTCATAACAAGATTGAATTTTGCTTTGTACCTGATTTTAACACTTCAATTATTATTGTAGTATTTTTGTTGGAAAATGTAATACTGCGGTATTTAACTCTTTCGATATACCATTTTGGTACAAAAGTTGTTTAATGCGTGAAGTTTACTTAGCTGAGAACAATAGATTCAAGGTATAAGTCTTAACACCATTTTGTCACAGAATGCACCACTAATTTACATGTACATAGCTAGGGTCTCCCATTGCTACAGTGAATGATAAAGTACCGTATAACGTTTTGCACAAATGATACGTAGATGGCTCTGGGAATTAGCGAAAGGCAAAAGAAGTTCGTTATAAACTCTTTAAAAATTAACTATCAAGATTGAATATTGGAATTTTAATTTCGCATCTGACAATCGATTGCTTTACGCCTAACGTCCCGAGCAGCACGTCCGTTTAGCCAGTCATTCTCGAAAATGGCAATGATTTAGTTATCGCATTCATCGTTGACCATAATGGCGTCCACGGGCAGTCAAGCTGCGACACAACCACCTTGGTACACAACCTCCGTTCGTAATTCGCAAATTAGCGACTGCAGAATGTAATCGAAATCTGATTGGAAAATGGAACGGGGTGGCGCAAACGGGGATTTAAATTTAATGCTTCAATTACTGCCCATCCTGCTCTTTGGCCCCTGTTTATTCAACTTCCATGAAAATTCCCCGCGCCTTTGTGATGACCTAATACGTCTGCCCTATTGCCGTCAAATTGAAACCGCGGTGGCCTTTTTTGCATTGTCGTCGGACGAGAGCACGTGTCCCCCCTGTTCTGTCGACTGCGCATGCGCATACGGCCTCCCTCGCCCGTTCTCCCCCATTTTCCATCGTTTACCGGGGGGATGGCATCCCACCTCTCATCGGGCTCTGTCCATTGTCCTCTTTGGAAAAACGCGTAGGCGAAGGGGAGTTAGGGGGTACCCCGGCCGAAAAGGGAAGATGCTGAGTAGATGACGAACAAAAGAAACAAAGCAAATCCCGGGCATTGGGCATCTGCCCGAGAGTCGGCTCCATTCTGTCCTGCCCTGTCACCCTGTCCTCCGTGAGTGCGGTGCACGTGACGATGACTGTACCCCCATCTGTTCACCTTGCTGGGAAAAGCATCAGCGGGCCTTTCCCATTTGCAGTCGAGAGCTACGCGTGTGGGGGCACCCTTTCCACCCTGTCCATCTCTCTTCTCATTATCATTTTCATGGCGTCCTGGGTCCCGCCGTAGCACGCGACGGACCAGCTGAAAAAAGAAGGGATCTTGGTGCATCTGCGTTTTGGGGCCGTCGCTGGATCCCCGTCCTAAACGGTGGAGTCGAGACACCAACACTCCTCATAAAGGAATATTGCGCAGGCTCTTCGTGTGTTGCTGTCTGGGTAGTTGGGTGGTTTTTTTTAACCAATGTACTGTCACTATTGTGCTTTACTGTGGTTTAGGTGTTCAACCGTACTTTTTTAATTTAAAAGTTTAAAACCTCTAAAGAATCCTATATATCATTGGAAGCTCGTATTTAATTGTTGAAGATTATTACACACCTTATACATTGTGTTGTCTAACTACATCTACGCTGTAGTGTTTGCAAGTTGGTACATGTAACGTACAGTATAAAACGTCTGCGTGGGTTGTCAGACCACTGCATTCTCTGTAGATTAGGCTTTGTGAATTGTAGTTTATACACTACTTGAAATGCAGGATCTGCTACATTTGTGTGGAATATTTGGAATAAACTTTGGGCGAATGAATTCTCTTCTGCAAGGGAAGCAAACAGCAAGCATGAATCAATCTTCATTTGGTGTTCAAAGACACTTTCCATATGTTGGAACGAAAACTATGAAATACCGTTTTCTAAAAATGTTACTTTTCAACAAACAAAAAAACTTCCTAAAATTTGCTCGAAAAATACCTAAAATATTTTTAATTTTTTTTAACTTGGAATATATGCGCGTTTGAAGAATAGATAACCAGATTTCAGGTTAGATCTATTCGAGGAATTTAATAAGGTTTCACAGACATTAATAGTTGCGGTTCATGCCATTCCCATTAAGTTGACTGTGTGTAGCAGTCAATAAGGGGTCAGCCATAAAGGACGTTCATTGAAGGGATACGGGGACAGCAATTGCAATGTTCAGTTGGCTTCACTGTGAACGTTTTAACAGTTCCTGAGAATTGTGAATCCTGTCAATGACGACACTAACGGTACCGGAAGCTCGCGGTCGGTTGTAATAGGTGGTACTTGTATAGTATACTGTAATTAAGCATTTTATGCTGTTAATGCATGATCATACGTGCATGCCAGTAATTAAGTATCGCTATTACGATCAAGATTTTCCTACAGATCTGCATTAAGTAACAACTACATTTGCATAAAAGCACTTTAGGTTTGCAGATAAAACATGAACGGAAAGGGGCATTTACCAAGGCATCCTTTTTTTAAAACCACAATCTATCGTTTCCCCATTGATATTATAAGTAACCATGCAGTTTGGCTGAAATAACTGAGGACTCCGTTTGTGTAAGCAAGTAACAATTATTTTAAGTGAATGTGGAGTTGATTTATAAGATCGAAAAATACTGCTTCGCCTAGTGACTGAAAAATACTGATTAAGTTTCAATTTAAGATAAATCTTTTACCATCTCAGTATAGCAAAATATTTTACAGAAGACCATATATGTACAAAACGTATAATGAAAAAATGTATGGTATCACTGTATCACATATACAGCGTGTTACTGTGTGTATCCCTATAGACACCAAAATGAATACTTGGCTAGAATTAAAAAAGGATAAAGTTTGCCAGCAAGGCCAAGGCTTTGCATACATCAACGCATTTGTCACTATTACAAAATAAACCTTATTTTGTAGCTTTACAGAAATTGGAACTTATGTTTCTCGTTCACTTGAAATTCAGCACGTCATCTCTATAAGCAAACACCTTGATGCGCAAGTCTCACGCAAGCACGACTACAGGTTTACTGTCAGTTGACTTCAATGTATATTGTCAAGGACTGAAGCAATGCATACAGGTATGTAGCATAGGAGGCTGCGTTTGCATTCTAAATTGGCTACATAACGCTGTTAAAACTGTCGTCCTACAGTGGAAATTAATTAAATATAAATCACGAATGTACGTTTATTAATAAGGTGAATGCTACGAAAAGTTTTGTAAATAAAAAAAGATCTCATTTTACAAATAACTTGGTTACCATTTCAGTTCACTACACTAGCCACAGAAGAGAATTGACATCCATGAAATGTTCACATGTTAAATCATGTAAATAAATGCTGCTTAAAGTATTTAAACGGATTGACTTATTCGGCCTTCCCGGATCTTGTCACAATGGTGCCGAACCCGGTTTCTTTGAAATGTTTTCAAAAACAATTATTATGGCCAACAGCACACAAAAACTGTCGACATTTCTTTTTTTCGTCTGGTGTTGGAAGAATTTGGAACCAGCTTCCAGAGAATGTCATCGGGGCCGAAACACTCGCAATTTATAAACCAATTAAGTGTTATTAATATTGAAAGATTTCTGTAAACATATGTTCCGAATATCATCCTTCTTTTAATTGATCAGTGTCATATGGCAGTGTTTTAGTGTTATTTTTAAACCATCACTGACCTTTTTCCTGTATTTTTTACGGAAAGAAACTGTTATTATTATTATTATGATTATTATTCACAGCCATACAGTATTTGTCTGTGGACAAATGGACCAACAAATTGCGTTTTTCTGAAGTTACTTTTCCATTTCCTTAACGACGTTTGCGCGTTAAACCGAATGTTCAATTTGAAGAACAACTTTTCCTAAAATGTAGTCATCCTTTCCACATAGATGCTTGTCAACGCATACCAAATGGCCAATGTCGATACTGCTGGGTTTTTTACAGTGAAACAGCCATTTTTAGCTTCCCAGAGCTTTGCGCAGTTTGCCTTTATTTAGACCGTTTTCCGCTAAGTTCGTGCCATTTTTTATCCACGTGCATTTTAAACTTCTTCGCACACATGCCTTGCATATATCGTTTTTAGGAATAATGATAATGATGGTTTTTTGGGTGGTTGGCTGGCAACTGCAGCTATTTTTAAATGAAGAGGAATTCGGAAAACTAAGCAGATGCCTTCGCAACACTCGTTGTCGAAGGGCTTGATCAAGGATCGTTAAAAACGAGCTTATTTTAGAAAAGATTTGTTTACCTGATGAACCTGCACCCTGCTGCCATGATGCCATTTGAGCTCGGGTCGCCTTTCAAACCATTCAAATGCAACCATGCGTACGCAGTTCCTATAGTCTCCAAACTTTCCACCTCACTTGTCCAATTAATTGGACTGATTAATTAGTCACGCATATCAATAGGCTCGAGCAAGCCCAAAGGAATTCTTCTTCAAAGAAAACAAGTTTTGCTAGCTTTATGTGCATATAAGTATAACACAAAAGTACTGAGGCTTAGTTTCTTGAAATTTGGATAAGTTTACACACATTAGTTTCTTGAAATTTGGATAAGTTTACACACATTTGGTTTCAAATTAGGCAAAACGCATATGCACGCAAGTAGAATCAGCTTTCTATCAGACGGATCTTCATAATTTCTCGATACTGGGAAGACGTATAGTATTGGTTAGCCTATTAGTATTGCTCATGTCTAGGTGAACCATTCTGGTATGCCAGAGAAAACATTGCGCTCCGTGTTGGGTACAGAGTTAACTTGAGCTGAATTCAATAAATATACCCATGCAGTTATTGTCTATTCGGAAAATTGAGCAAGCACGGTAGTTTTAGTCTTACATGACAACACTATGAATATATTACATTTTACTCTTTTAAGCAATTCTTTGCAGGTTTATAAATGTCATGTTTAACCAAAGTTCATGAACTTTTAAAAAACAAAATGTTGGCAATCACGCATAGCTTAAGAGCCATGCAGCGAATTACAAGATACAATCTGCTTCCACGGCCTGAACGTTTCACACAAGTTAGGATTGTCTTCATTGATATTTGAGAATTGCAGCGTACTTAAATTTACTACAGTTACGCATCTAATTTCTAACAGGTTCCAAGCAAACGTGTTCTTGTATATTAACTAGACATGTTACCTTGAGACAATCACTAAAATTCGATTTTCAACTAGTACGTCAAGTTGTAATTAAAAGACCATAGGCCTATGCAAGCACAGTAATAAAATTAAAATAACACGTTTTGCGTTTTTTATGAATGTGCATGTAACATTTAAAAACCAAGCTCAAGCATCTTTAAAATTGAGACTATAATAATAATAATAGTAATATTACACTTATAAGCAATATTCAGCCTAATTTTTTGTGTGAAAGCCATGCCCGACATGGGACCATCGTCAAGATTCTAGCCGCATTTTTCGCTCTTCGCTTATCATAATCACTGCATGTACGAATTTCTTTTCCCCTCTCCCTGTGGGATGTCGCAATTTGAAAGTTAATATTTATAACAAACTTAATTATTGCGTATTACTTAATATCCACTATGCAGGCATACTCTTGCCTTTTAAAGCGTTTAAATCACTAGCATTCCCTCCCATAAGCTGTCTATAGATAAACGCTACAAGCAAAATTCACTCCATGACGCTTCAGTACTTCCGTTAATAATGACAACAAAGATAATATTTTGTTAATTTCCATTTAACGCCCTCCCTGCGCACACTGCACTCTTTTATTATTGCATGTGTGATGCCATTCTTGAATGGACCATCCTCCGATAGAGCTGCTTCGTGCAGAACCTGCACATCCATTCTTCTCATCACCCATTGGCTGTGTACTTTTACTTCTGATGGCATTTAAGGACATTTGTCAAGTGATAGCGCCACTCGTCATAAATGTATGCGACATCCTTGAATAAATCTGATCAAATAAATACAAACAAGCAAGTCCACTAGACGAAACCACTACCTTGCAACAGCACGTGCCACAAGTTGATATTTCACTTGTCTGTGTCTGCATGCATTAACAGAGACTTCTACACTTCCTTGTGGTGAATTACCAAAGTAAATATTGGGCTTTATATATGTGTGCACACGTATTTTCATTCTAAATAGTGAAAAGACCACACATTTAAGTTTTATTATTCTTATTTAAAATGCGAATAAACAGCCATAACTAATGGTTACGAAAATGCGCAATAGGTGACTTTCCAGATAAGCGTTTGTTTGTCCCGCTGAAGTCTGACGAAAATAACGCTTAAAATTAACAGGAAGCAGGCCTTACACGATCATCAACGTCAATCATCATAACCACTTTTAATAATGCGATAAGCATCAATCATTACACCTTCATTACTTGTCTGCTGTACAGCCACGATCATGTTAAATTCACATCATTACCGGCAATTATTCCAATTCAGTCTACCTTTACCTGCAGTAATGATCGTGTGAGACCCTTAGGCTGGAAACACGCCGAAGAGAAAAAATCTTTCCTAGCCTCTGACCCAAGCCTCCCCTCATGCGCACATAGCCTTGACTCCAGCCACGTGTTGTAAACATTGATCGAGGAAATTGTTCTCTAGATCGCAATGTAATGTAAGTTTTGAATCATTCTCGACAGTAGCAGCACAGGTTTGGCAGGTCTTGGTATTTCAAACATTAAAAATACTCCAGTAGGCCTAACAAAAGTTTGATGGCAAATGTCATTACATGGTTCCAGTCTGATTCCTAGTCAGAGGCGAGTCTGGCATCACTGCTTGAGTCGGGAGTCGAGGCTTTACTATGCACGTGTGCATAGGCAGCAATGAGTTTGATTTTCAGGATTGAGTTAAGGCGTGAGTCCACTCTCCACTATGTTTTTACCCTTAGCTACGCCCTAAGCAAAGAAACCAGTCGATCTTAGCATTTACGTATACTAAACATGGCGGACCCCCGTGCCCCCCTTTACACCTTGCATTCTGAAATCGTGGAAGAAAATCAGAACTTTCCAACTGTAGTCACGCTGCATGGAAACGAATTCTCTAGACGTCTGGCTTCGATTCCGGACTCAGGTCTCCAGCCCCGAGTCGGAAACGACGTCACGAGTAGGCTCATTCGCATCCGGAAATTAGGGTCAAGCAGTTAGCGCGGCATCACGCGATTGGGAATGTCCGAATCCCCTTCACGCCATCAATTGATTCCTTGTCACCAGCGCCACCGCGTCCGTGCCAGGTGCCGGCGGATACCGGCACTAAATGACGGTGCGGTTGCCGACTTTCGTCGGGGGAAGCTTGTTGTGAGACAGCTGAAATGTATTGATCCGCGCGTGGCCTACATTGTTTGTGGGCGCGGACTTTGCGGACGGCTCCAGCCACCGGTGGCCGTGGAGGCCAATATGTCAGCCCGCAATGGATGAGGGAGCCTCGTATATCGCATCCTCGGCGACTGTGTAACCGAGTCGTAATTTACGAGCCAGCTCCTGACAGGTTATTATTAACTACCGGCCGGGAAGGTGCACTCGGCCTCCGTCTTATTGCTTCGCTCGTCCATCAATTGGACAGATGCAGCAGCAGCGCCAATTGCTCGCCATTGGCTCTTCCATTAAATTTATTAGCAAATGTGTACCTGGCGGAACGCGTTGCATGGCGAGGGGTTATCGAGCGGCTCGCTAATTTCATTCGATGATCGGCGACGATTCGTCGGCAAACCTGGGGTGGGCGAGCGACGCAAATCGGAGCGAAAAAGAGCCCATTGGGCGCCGGCTACATCCGCAATTGCAGCATTACGTTCTAAAAATGGATTCTAACGGAAATCTCAAGGTTGGGATCAGCGCTGCGCCGCAAATCGAAACCGTTTGGAATCGAGGTGACCACTAAACGGGATTAAAGTAAGGGACAGTCAAGGCCAAGGGTCGTTCTTGCATGGGCGGCAGCTCTCTCTCTCTCTTGTTACCTGTATAAGACACTATACAGGCAATTTTCAGCATCCCCATTATGTGGCAGTGGCACTATATTCAAAGGGCCCACATCTTCGATTATTGCCAATTATATCAATTAATGAATTAAACTGATAAAATACGCTACGGGTTTATTTGTGAACCCTAATGTGTTGTAATTAAACTAAACGTGGGGTTAAGGTTCTGGATGGTTATGCAATTTATTGTTGTGCATTGGAAGAAAAGCGCAAACATGTTTTAGTGACGAATTTATTTTAAAATACCAGAGGGAAAAAAATTCACAACTAATGATTAATTGTCACAGAGCGGCAGCCCATGAAGTACATTCTATAAGTTACGTTGAGAGCCATTGCTTAGATGCCATTTTTTTATTTATTCATTGATTAATTATACTATTACAGTATTTGTTTTTGTTTAATTTAGCTCAATTCATCGATTTCTATAAGAAAATTGATGAGGCTAACTCGAAATTATATAAGGTTTTCACAACGTTTAGCTATATTCTTTGTATGAGAGGCCATAATTGTTACAAATGCATTCCTAAAAAATGCGTATAATTAGAAGGGGGAAAACACAGATTTATAGATTAGTTGTTGAAAGTGTCGGATTTTTGCGTTGAAATGTCTCAGGCAAATGCATCATGCGCAGACATGCTGGAAGTTTTCTTTTAACAAGATTTGGTTTTTTCTCTTTTTTCTGTTTTCCCCTCCGCTCACGTCGATGCCGTGATTGGTGCAACTCGTTTGTTAATGGTGCTTATGATTTTATGCAAATGTTTTCAACAATAATGATCCCTATAAAATATGGCACTCACTCGCTATACTCCCAGCCAGTGCTGGCGTGCCTTGTAGCGAGAAAAATATTCATTGTAATTTAATAAAACTATAGGAAAGCCTGCACACATATTATACGGGTTTTATTAGTTTGGCGAAGCTATATAACACAAGGTGTGTATGCCATCGCCGATATCTTAATATCGATCTCATGTTTTATTCATGGCAATATTGGTATAGTTAGCACCCCACTCTACCACCGTGCTTCCCCAACTCAGAACATGCAGGGATATTCAAGCCTGGAAGTAAAAATCTCATCTTGTTACATAAAGAGCACCATCATCATGCATGAGTCGATTATTTTTTTACGCTTCGTAATAAGTCGAGTTATTAGTTTTGTGTCATGGATGAACACCCCGTAACAACGTATGTGGTGCTTAAATTGTTTTTTTACGAATCTGTAACAATCGTATTTCATTCTATGTAAAAATCGAAAATTTACCTATAAGGTCTTGGATTTAGCAAATGGTCATAAAAACTGCAAATTGTACTCGTGTCAGCAAGTTCAGTATGGTACCCTTTTATTACCTTAAAATGGTAAGATTGGCTTAGCATGCTGACACGTGGTTAGACTTCATTCGGGTCATACTGTTCTTTAATTTACTTAATTATCATTTTGATGATTTTCACTAAACGAGCTACTTGAAACTTCGTTTTAAACAGTTGCGAAAAAACTCATTGACAAACTCCAATTGTTTCGTTCGTCAATTTGGCCAAGTGGATTTTAATTTCAAAGCGAAAAAAACGTCACCTACATGCATGTTAAGGCATCAAATTCGCAAGTCAAGTATTTGGTTGCCACACTTGATATTAATGTTTTCAATCCTAAGAAACCGTGTTAACTGCTGTTTACCCAATAATTAGTGATAACACATTGTCATCGCATGGCAAAATAATAGCTCTCCATGTACATTTACGTACGGATTTATGAAACAAAGAGCAAATTAAAAGTAGTCCGTTGTGTAATACCTAATAGTATGCTTTCTTGATTGCATGTTTAGTTTGATCGTCAAATTGTTAAAATACATTTTGAACACGGATAACTGCTGCTGCACAAGTCGTGCGGTTAACAGACTGTTAAATTCCCCGGATATGTTGCGGCCATACCATCAAATAATTACTGCAAATATTAAGGTATTAGCTCTATTTGGATCGGTGGGTCAGATCATCCGCTAAATTCTGGAAAAGCGCCAAGCATTTTCGATCATGTTCCTTTTCCCAAGTCAATGGAGGCGGCAGTATTTTTGCTCGCCTTAACCCTGACCTGTCGTTTTTATTTGAAATCCGAATTGTTACTCGCTAGGCGCCTGAAACTCGTTCTCGATAAACAGAAAATCCAATGAGGCTAGTCTGGTTTTTGCGGCACTCGTGTGGACAACCAATGTTACATAAAAGAGCAATTCTTTGCTCGTTTCCATCCTCAACTCCAAAGAATTCAATCTTCATTCATAGATGAAACACCTCCTCGCATTGCAACGTCACGACGATACCATCTTTTAGCTGTAATTATCGTATTTCAAAGCTTATCGCTCTTCCTGAAACGCGACATCCCATTCGATGCGCACCCCCTCGAGTGATGCATCCTCACGCCAAGACAACAAAAGACATCATGCAGCGGCTTCTCAGATAATTTCACACAATTATCATGACAGCTTTGACCCGAGTTTCGCTATTTTACAGCGTGTTGACAAGTTCACGTTTGAAGGCAAACGTCTAATGCTTGGACACTAACAATTAGACGTATGTTTGCAAATGTATGATATTTGTCTTTCACCAAGTAGGCTACGCATCAAATCTGAATAATAATAAGGGGCTGTCCATAAATTTCGTAACGCTTTTTGAAGGAATTTTCTATACCCTCACCCACAGAGCTTCATGTAATCTTATAACTAAACGTAAACACTTCCACTTAAATTACGTAACGCTGATCACCAACCTACCAATCCTTGCATCTCGACAAAAATTACCAATTCTATGTAAGCCTACCGGTTTACGGGACCTCTGAGAAAGACTATCAATGAGTGCAAAGTTTCTTTCGGATCCTCCGATAGCTTATGCTTCGATATGTCATGACAATATGTGCATTTTTATGCTATTGTGTTATATTCTTTTTAAATGTTTGTATTGTGAATGTTGTAGGCGAAATTTTATGATAACGAGAACCCTAATCACTGATTTAATCCTAGTTTTTATCCATTTAATTCTTCTTGGCCCTGGACTATTGTAAGATGTATCCCTGCACTCCCACCCCCTCCTTCACCTTCCTCTCATTAGCCTGCCAAAACATCACGTAGACCTTGGAGCGTATACTCATGTACATTTCTAAAGTTATACACACTTTAACAGGGAAAGGTCGCGTATACTGACAAGAAAATGCTTTGAAATACTTAAAATAAATTCCAAATTATCATATGGTAAAACTTTAAGATGTGCCAAAATGGTAACGTAACATTAATAAAAACATCCCCACCCCATGTAAAGCTTTGTAACCGAACAAACACCCCACCCACTTTAGCGTTCTGTAATTTATGGACCGTCCCTTCTGCCACTAAATGCGTATAATATACTCCAAACATCGCATATACCTATTGTTCCACCTCTTGCTATGATAAGAATTTTGCATTTTCGGTTTAGCGGCTTATTTGCTAAGATTATTTGTTCTCGCTAAACAATGTGGTTAAATGAGGAAAGAATTCATAAGTACAGGATATAATGACAGAATTCATTATAGCCCAAATTGTAACAAATTTAATTCATTCATTCTGAAACCTCACCGAAATTGTAGAAAAACTCAATTGCACAATTTTCTGAGATGAAACTTACAAACTACCCGTTTAAATGATGATACTTCAATGCAAAAATGGCAAACGTTAGTGTGAAATTCACATTTCCATTTGTATTATTCCTTAAAGAATAATATATAAGAGTGTATATTTTATAATCAACTGAATACCACAGCTGAGATGATTTCATTTATAAGGCTAACAAATCCACAGTGCCGAAATGGGTTTGACATGTACATGTAATATGCCTTTCAGATAAAAACGCACTGCCTTTCTTCAAAATAACTGTTTCTGTTACGTAGCTGAAACTATTGTTATTCTGGAACAGAAACATAAAAAGAAATTTTCTCCTTTCTTCGGCATAAATAACGCAGACGCCCTTTCAGCGATCTTTACGTCACCAAATGCATTTCAGCTTCGCGCTGCTGATTCGTTCGGAGCCTCCCACATATTTAAAACACTTAATTCCTGGCTTATCTCAGTGAACCAAACATTAGTAGGTGTCTGCAGGGTTGGTAGAGGCCCCCTGGTGACAGCAATCCTCAGAATAATGGCCCACTACAGCAAACAGCAATCTGTCATGCAGTGACATTTTGCGAAGTAGAAGCTGCCAGGGCTTCTCATCCCCAACGCGAAATCTAAAAAAAAAACCGTTGAAAGTGAACAATACCCTCGGATGCGCCTAGGCTTACAATCCAATGAACATCATCGCATCTTTCTCCCATTTATTTACCCTAATGATAATTAGATTCGTGGATTCCACGTTGAAAACTCCGCACATGTCGCGCGCAAAATCA
Source organism: Rossiulus vilnensis (assembly GCA_034700785.1). Classification (NCBI taxonomy): domain Eukaryota; kingdom Metazoa; phylum Arthropoda; class Diplopoda; order Julida; family Julidae; genus Rossiulus; species Rossiulus vilnensis. The sequence continues at coordinate 3,103 of JAQIXS010001130.1, read as the reverse complement.
ATCTGAAGCATAGATAAATAAACCCCATGAGGGAATTTCTTTTATCATTTTCCCAAACGCTTTCCCAACTCCATCACGGGGCATAATAATGGCGGAAACAAAAGATGAAGTGAAAAAACAGCAGCCATTTAATTTCAATGGGCATTCACTATCATTGTTAAAAAGTGGGAAATTTGGCTAAGTTGCGTGTTTACACATGCGAGGAAAAAAGCAGCATCCTTGTAAGTGTCACAATGACTACTTATTTGGTTAAATTGTTCTATCGGGGCCCAACGTACATACATGTACTCGAATTGAACTTCTAAACCAAGTGCAGACAAGTGTGAAGGAGTTACCAGTGGATTATTTTCATTTTCTTATTTAATAGTTTGTAAGCTATCGTATAGATGAATTATCAGGAAACTGAAGCCATCTGTGCATCTGCATCGTTTATATTGACATTATTTTGAAAAATCCTATCACCTTGCATAGGTTGTAAATTCTGGCCTATTTCGTTTAATCCATTGACCTACCGCAGGCATTCGTTGTCTCTGGTAATTAAGTGGTTACCACTTAATCGCCACGAATAGGATATCAATTTTCCACCAATTTTACTGTCTTTTTGCCTTCACCAACTGGCTTTGTAACAACCTTTTTTCAGAGATGGGTTTCTCTTATGAATGCGTTAGCTGATTTCGATGGAACTACCCTCCTCCCCGATTCAGTAGCTGCCAAGCTACCGTTTAAGAAAACCACCATTTTTCGTTCCACCAACCCCCAAACTCTGGACATGACAAGCACTCCTGACTAGCAGCGGAAAAAGCCACGAGAGCGGTGTAAGGCGCGTGCAAACACGCATCGCTAATTACACCCGTTCCACAAGTTTTCGAGAATGGCGTTGGGGCGCCCTTCATTCACTCCAACTTCGGTTAATTCTGATGCTTTAATTGCGAGGGAGATGTATTATTACGCCGTTGCGGTAAGGCTAACAGCCACCATCGGCATTGATTTATCGTTGCTGGTTGAGCGTCGCAGGCTGCTTTCTTGCTGCTGAAGCAACGTAACGTCTCCAGAAAATCGAACGGCTAAAGTGGCGTCACGGCGTTCAGTAAACCAAACCGGGATTTGGTGAGGGGCGACGAAGGGGCTGTCCATAAAAGGCGTCCATAAAAATCGTTGTTGTTTTTTTTTGTTTTTTTTTTTGACGACCTAACCCACAATAATCCATTATTCTTCAAGTTGGACAGTTCTCATGATGGCGTGCAGATACACCAAGACAGTGTTATTTTGATAAAATGACTATTATCGCAAGAAAAAAGGACCAAAAACGCATGTCATAATGTTTTAAAATGTGTACTCATAGTAAATGACAGCGCATTTTACTCCAAAATACATTATAACTACACAAACATCATCTCAAAATTTTAGAAAAACGTGGTCTAGTTTAAGTCATACGACCTATTTATGCAAAAACATTACACACTGCTTCAAGTCAGCTTCGGTTGCTAATTTATTTTCCCCAGTGTAAAATTGGTCGTCCACTAATTTCAGTTATCTTTTTTTAATTTCAAAATGTCCCGTTTAATTTATATAAGAAAATAAATTTAAAGCAAACGGGTTTTCCCTGGGTCCACATTAGTTTCAAATGCATTAATTTTAATTATAAATAAACTTAACCATTATAAATTATAAAAAAATAGCTCAGGCCCAGGTGGTAGACCATTTTTACACATGTACAAATAAATTTAGCAATTGTAGTAAGTATCTGAAGCAATAAATGTCTAACATGTTTGCATGGTGGGCATCTTTTTGGCTCAAATTTAACTCATGATGAAATGTAATCATAATGACATTTTTTGGGGGACGTTGGTGTTAACAGATCGTTACATTACAGTCGAACCTGGATAAATAGGCACAGAATAAAAGGGAAACCTATCACTTAGATGAATATCTCAGTCCGGGTATTTTCACCGCAAAAAGTTATACTGTAATTGGGGATGTTTTTACCTCTTTAAATGGGCTAATTGTTCCCTTGCTACTGCTTGTTCGTGTATATGTGGGATTTAACTTCAGTGTGTATATACATGTATTTGTACGAAATTAAGCAAGAAGTTAAGTTGTCGAAATGTGCACGAATACGTCTCAACATGCTCAGATTTTATCCGATTTTACACTATGTGCTGCAAGCAAAATGTATGTTATCATTGGAAAACAGATGTATGATTGAATCGGACGACCTCGCAATCAGTGTGTTCAATACTTTACGATTACGTACACATTCAACAAAAATACGCATCCAAAGGGCACTGAGCCATATAGGGTGTCAATTTGAAGGATGAACATGCATACATTTTCGATGAAACTGATTTCTTAAATCACCACCTTTTAAAATATCCTAATTTTCTTGTTTTATATGTATGTTTTACCTAGAATCCAGCGAAGTAAAATGTAAACAGCAGATCTTTTTATCTACTTTCGAATCCCTAACCTCTTCAAATGAAGGAATGAAGTTCCCTTAAATCTTTTTTCAGTCATTGGGACCTGTTTAAGTGGAAACTCGGATACGTGTTAATCCAGTCAGCCTCTCATGAGATCCCTCTTATCCAGGTTCGACAGTATAGCCTAATAACAGAATATGGTTTGGTGACTGAATGACGTCCATTCCCCTCCTGTACTATTAGCTACTATAACCCATATGCAAGGGAAATGTATTTGAAATGCATTTTAAATGCATTTTAAAATGCATTTCATTTAGTGAAATGCATTGCAAGTGTATTTTAAAATACATTTCGATTTCTAATACATTTTAAAATGCATTTTCAGACTTTTACGTGTACTCGTTAAAATTAGTAAACAGTATTGTACATGTTAAAATTTTGGCACGCATGCACGTGCACGCATTAAAATTTGTCTGTGCACATATTATAATTGTAACACACGTGTAAACATGCATGCATTAAAATTTGTTCGTGTACACGTTACAATTATAATGCACACGTGCACACATTACAATGTGTGCTATATACATGTCACAATTGTAATGTGTGCATGCAAAAAGTGCTACAGTGCTAAGATTTCCTGAGATGACAAAGGCAGCATTTGGAAGTGCTGTGAATAATAAAAT